>JAPMUY010006676.1:0-49724 GCA_026901105.3 Galaxias olidus
ACTTATGTAATAATAATAATAATAATAATAATTCATTTCATTTAGTTTTTAGCGCTTTTCTCGAGACTCAAAGCGCTTCACACAAATTGGTCGCCAATTAATTACACAGAATGAACAACGAATGGACCGACAGCTATCAAACACAACACTCAATCTGAGTGATACCACAGCAGCCAGTTTGCGCCAGACTTGCTCACCCAACATATTACGACAGACTTGCTTAGGACAAAGGACACACAGACCGACTCCAGGTGAATTGGCAGTGACTGGTCAGGGCACTGGTAGGAGAATGGAGCATGTTTTTCATGTACATGTCATATTTTATTTTGGGAATAAAAAGAATGGGAGAAACTGCCCCAAAATAGGTGTGCCAAGCTTGTAGCATCATACTCAAGAAGACTCGAGGCTGTAATTGCTGCCAAAGGTGCTTCAACAAAGTATTGAGTAAAGGGTGTGAATACTTATGTACATGTGATATTATTTTATTTTATTTTTAATAAATTAGAAAAAAATTCAAAAAAACTTTTTTCACTTTGTCATTATGCGGTATTGTATGTAGAATGTTGAGAAATTTTTTTTAATCCATTTTGGAATTAGGCTGTAACATAATAAAATGTGGAATAAGTGAAGGGGTATGAATACTTTCTGGATGCACTGTGTATATATATATATATATATATATATTATAGCTTTACTACGTAAGTCACTATTAGTGCACTATTCTCTACAACCTATGTTATTCACAGATTATTTTCCTGAACATGATCATTACAAATTCAGTGCCAAAAGGTGTAGTATCAAAACATGAGTTTATTTTCACAGATATGAAAACATTGTGTGGGTGTGTATACCGTATAGATAAAGATAAGAAACATAGCAAAATAAACCTTACATTTCCAATCCTGAAACATTGATTTGCACTTTAGTCAACGACTTGTTGTAGATCACCCCCCCAAAAAAATCTGTGCAAATTACTGAGCTACTAAAGACATACAATACTCTTAATGAACACCCGAGCAGTGCATACTGGTCTCTGCAACTTCACTGTATAACTTTATAAGGACATCATAGTCTATTTTCCCTGTGCATGTGGCTTCAAGGACACATGGCCAACTCTAAAACATTAATGATCGCCTGAGCAGTGCACTTGTCTGCAACTTTGTTTATTACGCTTTCATTGTCCAAAGACATAGGAATTTCTTTCTCAGTGCTCATGAGCATGAATGCCTCCAGGTGCTTCTGAGTTTAGTGCTCCTGAGTCTGTTTTTTATGAATTTGACTGTTGATAAGCTTCTCTCGCAGGCTACTTGTGTTATGGACAATGTTAATAGTAACTTGTAGGCCAATCCAATCACATGGTAGGCATCAGTTAGGAGATTGTACTTAGAAAGGATGAGATGAACACAAATGACACAGTTCTTACAGGAGGAACACGTTTTGCTCTCTAGTTCCACATTCTGCTCTGTGGAAGGATCCTCTTCACTTCCTTGTGGCATCTCACTGGCTGTCCTGACAGTGTAACCCTCCAGAGGGGACATCTTTAGTCTCTCCCACAGGGATGCTAGGCTCAATAGCTAACCACATAATGTGCCAACAGTAGCTCTATTGTCAAACCTTAGCAGACACTTGCTTATTTCTCCAAGACCTGAGTTGGGGAGCCCATTTTCCCTCACTTGAGCAAAGTTTCTAGGGTCCAGACAAGCTAAATCTGAGCAAAGCTTTGCATTAACAGAAAATCTCCTGTGAATACGGTCTGTCACAGTGTCTACAATGACATTGTGTACTTTGACCTTGAAATCAGTATCAGATGATGCTAGTGGCTCATCTTCTGCAAGCTCTCCTGGCATTTTTTTTTTCTGACCCTTTTCTCAGTAAGGGCAGCCTGCACTACAAGCTCACAGTCTTCCGTCTCTTGAAGCTTTCCATTGGCCCAATTCACAAACTCATCAGCTGCTCTCTTAACTCCTTCAAAATCCTAGCACACTTCTTAAGGCTGTCCTCTGTCCCCTCAACCAGACGTTGAGCTGTGAGAAAATCCATTCCCCTTGCCTGTAAGTATTTTAATAGAGGAGATGTATGCTCAAAAATGCGAATGAAGATTTGAGCAGTGAGCACTGTCTCATACCTCGAAAGGCCTTCTATGAATCCCTTTGCCTTGGCCCTCACAGTTGCCTTTTGTCTACCATTTTCTACAATGGTGTTTAAAGTCATAAGCACATCAGAAAACAACGCTTCCTGAGGATTCCCCAAGCACCCAAACACTTCACTTAGAGCCTGATCCTTAGCCCACCACCGAGTTTCCCCTATTGGGCACAGCCGTCTGTGATGCTTATCTTGACTCATCTCTTCCCACTTCTGCATACGCGTATGACTCTCTTATGAACACTGCTATATCATTAAGTAGTGAAAACAGTGATGCACTTTCAACAACACTTCCTGTTGTGTCTGCCAGTACAAGATTCAGAAGATGTGCATAACACCATATATGAATCTGAGTAGGAGACTGCTCAGAGAGAAGTGTAGTGAACCCCCAATACTGTCCTTGCATATTAGCTGCACCATCCGTTGAGTTTCCCACACGTGCCAATGTCTATATTGAGCTTCAGCAATACTTGTTTCAACATCTCCGCAAAATACTTCCCTGTAGATGATTCACAGTCCACCATAGCAATCAATCTTTCATGAATGACATCTGTTACATATTTTAGTATGATAGAACACTAGTCCTTTGAGCTGATATCTTGGGTCGTATCTACTTGGACTGAAAACATGCCTGCCTGCCTAACTTCCTCTGCAATAGTGGTCTTAATCAGTTGGCTGATAATATCCACAACTTTGCTGATTGTGTCTTTTGACATCAGGGTAACAAGAGATCCTCTGCCCTTGGCACCAGTTTCATGCTGCTTCTTACTATTCTCTATGCAACTGTTTACATGCTGAAGGAGGCATACATCATATTTGCTCGAAAGCAGAATCAATTCTACGACGTTACCATGATTAACAGCAGTGTTTTCCAAGCTATAAGCTGCCTCTGCTTTACATCCCCTGTAGCTAAGGCCATGTTTGCCAATAACTTTAATGACGTCCACTATACGCTCCATAACCTGACGTTTCTTCTTTACCTGCTCGTGGTGCAATGCCAATTGGTTGCCAGTCAACAGGCTTTTCACATCGTCGATTTTTGCATTTTGTCAGGTTTTGCCGTTTTGCTTTTAAGAACTTATACGTTCAGCTCAGCTGAACTGAACACTTTCAATTTGTATAGTGTCCACTTTTGAAATGTGGACACAATACACAAACCAAGAATGTAAAAGCAATATTTATTTATTTACAGGGACCAAACAAAAAGTATACCACGGCTAAACGAACGGTGCCAAATCAAAGAAACAAACAAAAGAGCTAAGCTGCCTATAACACGCTTGCTGTCAAAAACTACATGGGGTGGCACCGCTCCTAAACTAATGTTCCTAAACAGAGAATACAGTACGTGAAGTAAAATGTAAACCCACGGGTATCTAAGCTAGCCGCACTCCGGGAGAAAATAAAGCACAGTACCGCGTACTGGTAATACGGGGAAAGGGGTAAAGAACAAAATAAACGCTGTATATAATACAGGATCAAAAAGGGCAAGGGGAAAAACCAAACAAAAGCTGTATAGGGACTAACAAAGGATCGAAAAGGGGAATCTAACCAGCTGAATATCAGAGTTAGCACTCGCTAGCAAACAAATGAACAGACAAATGACACAGGAATAAACCCTCTACTAAATGACCAAACCACAGAAGACAGAACACCAAAACACATACCTTACTAATTGAGAGCGAGCTCTAAACACAACGAACACACACAGAATACCAATCTAATCTCGCTCTGATGAGACTGGCGGGGAGAAGGGTTTAAAACTAGACGGATCGGCTTCTGATTGGTCTGTCAACGGATGGCTGATGGTGTGTGATAAGGGGGAGGGAACCAACGGAAAGCAGGCGGCAGATCTGAATGAAGGGAATAGCAAAGGGAAAAAACAGAAAGGAAGACAAAACGCACATACACAATACAAACAATACGGACACCAAAATATGGGTGGCCGTAACACTCCCACCCATAAGAGCAAGCCTCTGGGCTTGTGAAAAAAACTAAACTAAACTCTACATAGCGGGGCAGGCATGCTACACATAGAATGAAATATTCCAGGCACGAGAACACAGTACATACCCGTTAACAAAACTCAGCCATAACAAGTATCAAAAGGAACAAACTTTGGTTCAGGAGGTACGGCCTCAATACCTGGCAGGCTTGGTAGCATTTTCCTGGTATGCTACCCACCGCTCATAAGGTCGACAGATAGGGAGAGGTTTACCCTTACCACCATCACACTCTGGGACAAGGCAGACATCTGTCGAATATATCCCGGCAGTTTTCTCCGGAAGAAGGACAGCTACGGGTACGGGAGCCGAACTGGAGTCAACCAGCTTCCCACAGACTGGGAAGGCTTCCGGCCAGCTCTGGGCTGCAACTCCAGTCTGAGTCGTAGGCTGCCCTGCTGAATCGAAATGCGACACACTGTCGCTCACAATGGTGCATGGCACCGTTATGCCGCACGCTCCGGGCTCACCAAACCCACCACTTTTGGCGGACTAGCCGGCGTAAAGCGCTTTCGCTTCAACACCGGGCAACTAGCGATCAAGTGACCCAGCTTACGGCAATAAAAACACTCCCGGTTCTCCTTAGGACGCGACGAGTAGACGGCAGGCGGCGTAGCAGATGACGGTGGAGCACTCCACTCCGTGCGTGACACATAAACACTTTCATGCGTGAGAGCGAATTCATCTGCCAGGATAGCTGCCTGGGACAGTGACGTCACCCTCTGCTCACTTAGATAGGTGCTCAATCTCTCCGGTATACTGTTTTTTAACTCTTCCAATAACAGAATCTCACGAAGGCTCACAAAGTCGGTGGACCCGCTTGGCGTGAGCTGCTTCCAGCTCCAGCATTCTCATGTCCTTCTCGGCCTCCAATTCAAATTTCCTAATAGCCAGTTCATGGCCATACTCGGCTTCTCTCTCTCTTGCCTGAGCCTGGAGTTGCAGGCGAGCCAACCTAACTCTAAGGCGTGCCTCGGCACTTGGACCCGACTGTGACATCGGTGGGGAAAGTGGGTTAAACCCGGGCAGAGTAGGGTGCAGTGCCCCGACAGGGGATGGCATAGCTCTGCTACCAAATGTGCACACACACAACACACACACACACACTGCAAACTCTGGTCTTCCGGGTAAGATCTGATCAGGGCAGGTCAGACCTCAGATGGTAGATCCCGGATGAGCCCCCAAAAATGAAGGGAATAGCGAAGGGAAAAAACAGAATGGAAGACAAAATGCACATACACACATACACAATACAAACAATATGGACACCAAAATATGGGTGGCTGTAACGGTCACTACGAGCTGCAGAAAGGCTTTAGAAGAAATCCTTGAACCATCCTTGAATCTCTTCTCACTGAATTCTCATCTTCTATTTCGGCTGCAAATGCCTCTTTCTACTAATCCAAATTATCTGTGTATGCGTCTAACCCCAGAAAACTGTTTGCCACCTTCTCCTCACTCCTTAACCCACCAACCCCTACCCCACCATCTTCCCTGCAACCGGATCCTCCTTGCAATCAGGGGGACTTCTTTGAAAAAACAGTCGATGAAATACGCTCTCCTTCCCTCCCTCTGACACCCAGGTAGTGCATATCGGCATGCTTGGCTGCTAACTCAGCGTGAATTGCAGCTCACCACCTGAAGCTCAACCCTGACAAAACAGAACTCCTCTTCATCCCCGGGCCGTCCAGCCCTTTCCAAGACCTAACCATCATCGTTGATAACACTGTGGTCTCCTTCTCTAGTACAGCAAAGAACCTGGGAGTCACCAGCTCTCCATCTCAGCTAACATAGCAGCAGTAACACGCTCCTGCAGATTCCTTCTCTACAACATCAGGAGGATACGGCCCTTCCTTACAAGAGAGGCTGCGCGGTCATAGTCCAGGCCCTTGTCATCTCACGAATGGACTACTACATCTCCCTCTTGGCTGAGTTGACAGTAAGTGCAATCAAACCCCTACAGCTCATCCAGAACACAGCAGCTCGTCTCGTCTTCAACCTCCCCAAGTTTACTCACACCATTCCTCTGCTCCACACACTGCACTGGCTGCCAGTAGCAACACGCATCAAATGCAAGTCACTTGTCCTAGCCATGCGGGCGATGACCGCAACTGCACCCTCCTACTCACAGTCGATGCTAAGACGCTACATCCCGTCCTGACCACTGCGCTCTGCCGCCATATGTCGCCTTGTTGCCCCCTCACTCTTTGGAAAGTGGAAAGTGCAACCTGGCACCCCGGACACGACTTTTCTCTGTCCTTGTCCCTCAGTGGTGGAATGACCTCTCCACGAACATTAGGACCGTAACGTCTTTGTCCACTTTCCATTGAAACTTAAAGACTCCCTTGTTTCGACTCCATTTTGATTCTGAAATGTACTTAATATTTTATATTTTTATATATTAATATATTATATGATAAATGTTATATATAATAAGTAAATGTATGTACTAAGAAATTGTTTGTATTAGGTTTGCGATGGTTCTATTTTATATCCTGGTGTTTAACATAACACTTGCTTAGCTTTGATCTAGGTGATTAGGTCAGGGATGAGCTTATTTAATCTAACTGACTTGTGTTTTTATACCTTCTCTTTTTGAAAGCAGAATTTTTTATAAGTTGCTTAACCATTCACCGTTAAGCCTTCTAGGGGTGTCGTGGACTCAAATTAACTAAACATCAGGGATAGTTTGTGCCCACCTAAAAGCACCAATGACATATCTGTTCTTAACCCTAATCAATTCAAATATATTGTTTTTTTGGTATGGCTTAATGGATACACGTACAACACTGTAATCCTGTGTATTTTGTAATTACCTATGTGCCATTAGGACAGTATCAGAGTGTGCATGTCAGCACTAGAGATTTTATTTATATATTTCACGTTGGCAAAACACAAAAAACTGACTGTGAACATCAGTCATAAAAATAACGTTATTTAGCTACTGTTGGCTCGATAGCGTCAATGTTAACGTTAAATAACGTTAGCAATCTACTGTAAATACTTACATGCATTGTCTCACATTCAGAGAGATAGATCGACTAAAGCAATGATGTTACTCTATGGCATGTACTTTAACTGTAGTTTACCTTTTTTAATAAACGGTCATCAACTGAAATACGTGTTATTACGGATTCACTGCTTTTCTTCTCAAGACATGCCCTCATGCGCTAGGATTGGCCGGGTGCCCATGCATTATTATGGATCCCACTGCTCTTCTGCCCAAGTCTAAGACATGCCCTCAAGTGCTAGAATTGGCCAGGTGCCTATGATCTCGCATTTGTGTACTTTGGCATAAAAAATTTAAATAGATTGCCAGTCATATTCCTAACGATACGTTACTCTAGTTAGGTTAATGTGGGCCTAAACCTTTGATTTCCAGTTTTCGTAAACACGGTCGGCTTACTTAACTGTGTTAATTTTCTCTGATTGCAGTAGCAGGCTAACTGACAAGCAAGCTGCAAGTGACAAGTCATGAACAGTAAAGCAAGGGGATAAGCATGAAGTGCCCCACCAGTTGTCATAAAAAGACAGTAAAGCGCATGCGCGACTTAACGTTTTGGTTGAATTTCTGTCAGCAATCTCTGTTGTTTATGTGCAGACGCGGGGCCGGCCCCACCAAATAACACACCTGCTTCGCGATCCTATTATCATCTTGTTATGATGTTCACAGCTTGTCGTACGCATTTTGATTACTAGCATCAGATTTTGGGAACTTTTTATTTCCATTCAGTTTATAATTCTCTTGTATTGTTATATATTTGTTTCTTTCTTATTTATTTATTTTGTTGGTGGGGCGGCCCATAATGACCTGCCACCACTGCTGTTGTATAAAACAATATAATTAAGATAATCTGTAAAAGGCTTTGCGGCCTATCAATCAACACTTGGGCGGGGTGAGTTGTCTGGCCAATCCTAGCGCTTGAGGGCATGTTTTGGCCAGATTATGGGATCCATGATAATGCCTGAAATACCATTGTAAATTCTAATTTTCTAGCCCTCACAGCCCCGTGCCCAGCCCCACATTCTGACAGGGTGATGTTGGCCCAATTTGGACTAGCCCACGCAGGGCCCATGTGCGTTTTACGTGGGCTAACCCAAGCCCACACTTCCCACAGTGGGCCAGTGGGGGCGTGCTTGCAGGTCAGCTAGCTACATTTGCTAATGATTATACAAAGCTGTCAATGTAACTTCAAACTTCGCTAAAGTTCAACAACATATAGCCTTAAATGTTAGTAATATGAATATGTAGACAATGTGTGTTGTATTTTATTTAGTTACAACTACTCACAACTTGGCGAACTAACTTTTTGCAGCCCGTCGAGTTTGAGTTGGTGCGCCAGTCAGAAACAGACTAGCCTTGACATGACTGAACAAGTCGGATAGGCGGTAGGCCTACAGCGTCAACGGTTGTCCAACCTGTTCACCTCCCAAATGCAGAAGTTAAAGAGGGAAAATGCATTCTATACCAAGAATTGCCTTGTCATTTCAGCCACTAAATCTCCCTTTATTTAGTCTCTAAGCAAGTGTACATGCTGTATTTTAAAGTTGTATCCAAATTGAGGGAGTGAAAAAGCTCTTAAAGCTGGCCCCCGTATTTCAACAAATGTGAAGTCAAAGTCTGAACAATTACCCCCTACCCTACATATTCTAAAATATGATCACCAATTAGGAGCTAAGGGACAGACAAGCCAATGATGATAGTATTAATGCTCCTTCCACAGCACTATCACAAACACAACACTGACACAGAAGAGGTGGTCTGGAACCCCACTTGCGAGATTCCGTGATGGCCAACCTTTTCAAACAAACTCACCAACATACCTATCGAGTTTATCAGTGTTAGTCTTAACTCGAAATATGTTCAAGTGTGTAAGTTCAATAAAGTATTTGCTTGCTTACTTTGTGTTTTCTTGCGTACAGTTTTCTTGTGTTCTCAAACATGTAATTTGCCTCATTATTAACAAAAGTTTAACACATTTTCAATTATGTACAACTCAAACATGATCAGTTTTCTTTAACATTGTATTTTTAAGTACAATAAACAAAGGTATTGTAGTTCAATTATACTCAATGTTATGTTAAAGTAACAGACTTTACAGTAACAACAGCGTTTATGTGGATTTAACAATACAATGTGTTATAACTATTACTTTCAAGATCTGTTTAATAAGAATATTTAATGTGTAATTCAGTTAAAGCAATACTTTACCCACTTTCGGGCTTTCGTTTTTCATCATGTACCAATGTTGTATACATAGTATCTTCATTTAGCATTTGAAACAGCAGTGTCAAACAACTTGGGAAAATGACACTCTATAGCGTACATTTTCAGGAAATCTTCCATAGAATGGGGATTCTAGTAGTATGAAAAGCTCGTTCCTCCACATCTATCAGAGCTTTGTCAGTCAATATAAGCCATTTCATCTGTGTTAAAAGCTGTTAAATTAAGGTTTATACCCAATGTGTACTGTTTTTTATTATAACCTGTGTCTTACATACTTACAAAATAGGTTTATCTGAGTAAGGAGGGTACGGTTGCAGACTATGGAATGCTAGCAAAGGAAGACATAGAAGAAGGTGAGGTGCTCTTCACCATCCCCAGATCTGCCCTGCTGCACCAAGGGACTAGCAAAGTGTCTGCTGTGTTGGAGCAAGGTGAGACTGAGGTTATTATGTGATGCGTCAGTGATGACGCATCACATCTTCTTACCGGTAAGTCATATTATTATTATTATTATTATGATTATGATTATTATTATTAGGCCTCTTTTTGGCGCCTTAACTACGCCCGCAGTTTTGACCCAATCATTCCATTCCAGTGCCCACATGTCTTGGGTATTGCAGTCCACTACGCTTACATACAGCTAAGCGATCGGTTCACGTGTTATATTTTTTATTATTATTTTTAATCGGTTTTTGGCCCCATTGAAATGAATGGGGAAGAGGATTTTGACTGGTATAGAGATTTCATGGGCATATACCACCATCTAGCGTTGATGTTATGTAGTTGCAAGTTGTTTTGTTGGGCTATACTGACTGTCTTGGCTTGTTAACTGCAGCCAGGGCCGCCTTTACAATAAAGGCGAACTAGCCAGCTGCCTAGAGCGGCACTCCCAAAAGGCGGCCAATCCGCCTCCTTGGAATTTTTCTGCCGCCCACTCAGACATGAAAAGTGGTTAGTTGATTTGAATTAAAACAAGCACAGTAGCACTAACACACACAAACCGAATGAAATTCTGATATGGCCAATCATGTTGCTGTGTATTTGTATTTTTGGGGGGGGGTTTTCTGGTGAGGGTGGTGCATGCCTCTTTCCGGCGTGACCAGCAAAGCGTTGACAGGTCCATTTGTGACGTTTCTCACTCTCTCTCGATAAAAATTATTAAAGGGAGGGTTCAAACAACACTATAGCTAAAAAAGGTTTAAACAGTTATTCCCGGTCACAACGAGAAATATGTGATTAAAAGGCAGTAACCTTCCCTTTTAAATTCTCACGTGTGGTGGATCAACATAATTCACCCACGGAACTAATATATTTCTAGGTGTGTTGTTCCGCACGTACGTTTAGTGCGCATGGTTTCCGGTTTGGTTTGGATGTTTTATAGTACTGCGAGTTGAGTTGTGTTTGACCTACTTTCTTCCATGTGGAATAAAGACTTAGCTGCAACATTTAATACACCGACTCCCGTCTCTCGGCACTACACTGGTGACCCCGACGTTAGTCTCGCTGAAGTTTCAGAGAGTGAACCGAACATGGCAAATAATGCCGTTATTCTAAGATTGCCGGAGTTTTGGGAATCGTCCGCGGCGGCGTGGTTCGCACAGACGGAGGCTCAATTCGCCCTCCGTGGAATTACGGATGACTCCGCATGCTATTTCCACGTTGTCTCGGCCCTGGGGGGCTCCACAGCGGCCCGGACAGTGGGCTTTATTACATCCCCCCCTGCAACGGAAAAATATGCGGCATTCAAGGCTTTCCTTCTCAAGACCTTCGAGTTGTCACGGACGGAACGAGCCCATCATGGAAATGATGCTGTACTTGCTAGGTACAGAAGAGCCAAATTTCCTTTTTATGGAACTGTTTCTTCGGCACATGCCGCAGCAGTTTCCAGACAGCGCTTGCCAATGCAGCTATAACTGAGCCCCGTGCTTTAGCCGAAGAGGCTGACCGTTTCTTCCTGGCTACTCAGCGTTGCACCCCCGAGGTGCTAGCCCCGACGCGTAGTTACAACCCCCCAGGCAGGGACATGCTAACGAGCAGAGCCACCGATAGCTAGGTTAGCCGAGGCATGTGCTATTTCCACGCCCGCTTTGGCGCGAAAGCCAAGAAGTGCCGCGCCCCTTGTAACTATAAACCAGCGGGAAAATCCGTAGCCTGCCTCAGTAGTGGCCGCGAGTGTAGGCACGACAAGTCGGCTGCTGTTCATCAGAGACACTCTCTCCGGTCACAAATTCCTTATTGACACAGGCGCGCAGAGGAGCGTCCTGCCGGCTACTGTGGACGACGCTGCACACGGAGGCCGTGGACCGCTTCTGGCGTCCACTAACGACACCCCTATCAGCACGTACGGCACAAAGATGGTGGACCTGTGTTTCAGGGGCTGGCGGTTTACATGAGATTTCGTCACGGCCGACATCTCTTTCCCCCTCCTCGGCGCTGATTTCCTGTGCGCTCACGGACTCCTGGTGGACGTTAAGAACTGCCGCCTTGTGGACGTACTGACATTTTCCTCGTTTGTGTGTGTCCGCGGCGAGGCGACGTTTGACGGTCTCCCCAGCTCACTCTCGGGGGTTGACGGTTATCAACGCCTTCTCAGCGAGTTTCCCAGCCTAACGCAGCCGACCTTTTCTGCTGCCACCACCAAACATGGGGTTGAGCACCACATTGTCACTACAGGCCCCCCAGTCTATGCTAGGGCCCATCGACTCAACCCTGACAGGCTGGCGGTCGCTAGGTTGGAGTTTGCCAATATGGAGCGTCTGGGCATCGTCCTCCGCTCGGACAGCCCTTGGGCCTCGCCGCTCCACATCGCCCCTAAACCAGGCGGCGGATGGCAGCCGTGTGGGGACTACCGCTGCCTTAACGACGCTACTACTCCAGACCGCTACCCTGTCCCCCACATCCAGGATTCTTCGGCACACCTGGCGGGCAAGCTGGTGTTCTCCAAGGTGGACCTGGTGCGTGGCTACCACCAAGTCCCAGTGCACCTCTCGGATGTCCCCAAAACGGCGGTGGTCACGCCGTTCGGGCTGTTTGAGTTCCTGCGTATGCCATTTGGACTTAAAAACGCGGCGCAGTCCTTTCAGTGGCTAATGGACTCGGCACTCAGGGACATGCCATTTGTTTTTGTCTATTTAGACGACATACTTGTCGCCAGCTCCTCTGAAGAAGAGCACCGGGCTCATCTCCGTGAACTCTTCACGAGGCTCGACCGACACGGCCTAATTGTCAACCCGGCGAAGTGTCTGTTCGGGGTGCCCTCCATCCACTTCCTCGGGCATCTCGTCAACAAAGATGGGGCCGCCCCCCTCCCGGATAAGGTGGAAGCTGTGTCCGCCTTTCCCCACCCACACACAGGTCGGGCGCTCCGAGAGTTCCTCGGTATGGTGACTTTTTATCACCAGTTCATCCGCCGGGCCGCCCACATCATGTACCCGCTATATGAGGGTAAATCCCCCAACCAGGCCATCGACGCCACCAAAGCCGCCCTGTGCCAAGCCGCCATGTTGGCGCACCCCTCACAGAGGGCCCCCATCCCTATTACCGCCGACGCATCTGACTACACCGTCGGCGCAGTGCACGAGCAGTGGGTCGACAGAGCCTGGCACCCGCTTGCCCTTTTCAGTCGCCAGCTAACCCCTAGGGAGTGCAAGTACAGTGCGTTCGACAGGGAACTCCTTGGCCTCAGGTTGGCGATTCGCCACTTCCGGTTCATGCTGGAAGGCCGTGAGTTTACGGCGTTCGTTGACCACAAGCCTCTCACATACTGCATGTCTAAGGTGGCCGAGCCGTGGTCCGCCCGCCAGCAGCGCCAGCTCTCGTACATTTCCGAGTACACCACGGACATACAACACATCGCTGGTAAGGCCAACGTGGTAGCCGACTACCTCTCCAGGGCTGTCATCGGAGCTGTTCAGCTGGGCTTCGATTACTTCCGCATGAGCGCGGACCAGGCCTCGGACCACGGAGTCTGGACCCTCAAGGCTTCAGACACGGGCTTACGCCTGGAGGAGGTCACGGTCGGAGATTCGGCCGCAAGGTTGTTGTGCGATGTCTCCACGGGCCAGCCTCGGCCGCTGGTTCCCGTGAGCTGGCGCCGGGCCGCTTTCGAGGCGATACACAACCTTTCCCACCTCGGGAGGAAGGCGTCCGTGAAATTAGTGTCTCAGAAGTTCGTGTGGCTTGGACTTAAAAGGGACGTGAGGTCCTGGTTCGACTCCTGCGTGGCCTGTCAACGGGCCAAGGTGCACCGCCATACGAGAGCCCCCTTTGAACCGTTCGCTGTTCCCGAGAGGACGTTTGATCATGTCAACGTCGACCTCGTGGGTCCGCTGCCCCCCTCTCACGGTTTCACTCACCTCTTTACGATGGTGGACAGGTCGACCCGCTGGCCCGAAGCCGTTCCCCTCTCCTCGACGGCATCTTCCGACGTGGCCCGCGCGTTCATCGGCACGTGGGTCGCGTGCTTTGGGACCCCGTCCGACCTGTCCTCCGACCGTGGCTCACAGTTTACCTCGGAACTCTGGAACGCGGTCGCCAATGGCTTGGGGGTCAAGTTGCACCGCACTACCGCCTACCACCCTCAGGCTAACGGTTTGTGTGAGCATTTTCACCGGTCCATGAAGGCGGCCCTGCGAGCGGGCTTGATGGACGGTAACTGGGTGGATAAGCTCCCGTGGGTGATGCTCGGCCTTAGGTCCGCCCCCAAGGAGGACCTGCAGTCCTTGTCGGCGGAGCTGGTCTACGGCCAGGCCCTGCGGGTCCCCGGGGATTTCATTCTGGACGCCGCGGTCCCCTAGTCTCCGGCCAGGCAGCGCTCCTCCCTGCTGGAGGCCGCCAGGACATTTGCACCGGTCCCCATGTCGCAACACGGCACCCCCGCTTTCCGGGTGTCCCCCGGCCTGCGCTCTGCGGACTATGTGTTCATTCGCCACGATGCCCACCGCGGCCCCCTGCGCCCCCCTTACGACAGGCCGTTCAAGGTCTTGCGGCACGGGGACAAGGGGCTGGTGGTGGACATGGGTGGCAGGCCTGAGACTGTCTCTGTTGATAGGGTTAAGCCGGTCCATGTTGACGTTTCCCGGCCGTTGAGGTTGGCTCAGCCCCTGCGCCGGGGCCGGCCTCCCGCGCCCCACCCAACACCCGCCGTCAGGACGCCCGCGACCCCATTGACTCCCTTGCCCTCTGGACTGGTAGACGACGCGGCCGTGCCAGCTGCCCGGTCCTCCTCGCCCCCCGTTGTCTGCATCGCCGGGGTCGGGTGGTCGTCCCTACCTGATATGAGGATTTTCACTATGGGTGAATTCTGGGGGGGCTTGTGTGGTGGACCAACATAATTCACCCACGGAACTAATATATTTCTAGGTGTGTTGTTCCGCACGTACGTTTAGTGCGCACGGTTTCCGGTTTGGTTTGGATGTTTTATAGTACTGCGAGTTGAGTTGTGTTTGACCTACTTTCTTCCATGAGGAATACATTTTTTCAATATACACAGGGATAGGATGTTATAATATCCATTAGGCCATATTCCAAGATGAGCACTTCAAAAGACAATATTTTAGAATGGACTTGGGTTGAGAGCAGATATGTCATTGGGGTTATCAAGTGGGCACCCTCCATCCCAGATGTTTCGTTAATTTGAGCCCACGACACCTCCAGAAGGCTTAACGGTGAGCAATGACGTCTCAGAGCCTCCCCCCTCTATATCCGCTCTCGGCACGGCCAGATATTAAAAATAAAAAAATAAAGTTATTTCCACTGTGCCCCTTAGCTGTTCAAGTGTCTTTTTCAGATCTATGTTAATAGAGTCCCAAACATTCTTTTCAGCGGCTGATGGCCACTTTACATTAGGTTTTTTGTCACTGATCTTCTCCTTGGAGGTTTTTTGTGCTTGATCGGGCTCTACCACCTTATCCCCTTGTCTTTCGGTGCTTGTCTGTGCCGCTTCAGTGCTGGATTTGTTGATGGCCTGCGGACTTTGGTTTGTGTCCAGCCGCTGGCCTTCATTCGACTTACTTCCTTGACTTAGCTGCAACATTTAATACACCGCCTCCGACTCCCGTCTCTCGGCACTACACATTTGGTTTTCTTTTTCCTGTCTAGTTATTATCCGCCACAACTGCCAAGTCTGTATGTTGACTAGAACAGAAGTGAGAGAAGTTAGCGAGTCATCGGTAATAAAAGCCTGGCGGAGTGGTGGTCTTTTCCTGCATGTCTGTTTGACAACATTTTGGTCACTAGATGGCAGTATTCTCAAGGGTATGATTCGGCAGGATACACAAGGGTATGAATTCAGGGACGTCGTTAGGCTTGTTTTCTGAATAGCCCTGGATCGTTTTTGTTTTTTTTAAGTAAGAAAAAAATAAAACATTGCCCATGATCTATTCATCTGTCATTCCAAACTCGCATAAACAATATGATAATGTTGATCAAAGACGTATGTACGCTATTTCCTGTGTGTGTAATTCAAGGCCCAGATCTACTTTACATTACTTCGCACACACACATTTTGTTTGAGCACGAGAGAGAGAGAGAGAGAGAGAGAGAGAGAGAGCGCCCTGGTTACAGCGCTTGTCATTTCGGCATCTTGCTAGCTAACGAATTTAGAAGGACAACAATCAACACGAAATATAATGCAACAAGGCGAGAGCAAGGCTAGAGGATTTGGAGAAGGAAAAGTTATCTCCTGTTGCTACAGCAGATGAGTCAGGACCTGAGAGTGCCAGTCGAGTGTCATCCACAAGCTCAGGTTGGTGTAGTAGGCTCTAGCTATCTAGCTAGCTAGTCTAGCACAGTGCAGTGGTTCTCCAAAGCGTTTGACACAAGGCATTTGATTTTTCTATCTCGGCAACTGATTTGTCTATTAAACACGTATGTAGCTAGTAGCTACCACAATAACATAGTTCACTTTCAATAGCAAGTGTCGTGTCTTTTCCAGTGGAAGAGATAGCAACAATTTACTTCAAATACAACACCATAAACAACACCAACACCACTTCAAATAAAACACCATCAAACACTGCTTGGACAATTTTCAATGGATCAAAAACATTGCGGTCTCAATTTACTTTCAGCAACAAAAAACATTGCGGTCTCAATTTCCTTCTAGAAGCAGTAACACTGCTTTATCGATTAATAATTAGAGTCAGAAACACTGCTGTATAATCATATGCATAAAGCACAGCTAGTGCTATCGCTGTGCCCTTTCTGGAATTTTTAGCTCTTATCATCTAGTGCCCTTCAAGTCTCCCTAACAACTCCTCGAAACTAAAATCTAGCGAGCTTTTTTTAAGCAAGCTCAAATGAAGACACCCCAGAAGGCATGCATCTCTGTGACTTATTGTCTTTCTGATTCAAATAGGTGAGTGCTTATAATACACTAAATGGCTATCCCTCTTGGATCAGCACACTTCACTTCACTGTTATCCCTATTGGATCAGTATAATTCACTTCTGTCACTAAAGCAAGGTATTATGTACCCCCTCTGACGCCATTAGCTTTATTTACAGTACATGCATGCACAAAAAAATCGCTTCGCGTTTCCACTCTCGACTCCCTGTCTACCATTACATTTAGGTTTGTTTAAGGTAGAAATTTAGATCATTCTTACTATTGGCTGAGATGATAGTCCAGAACACACAAATTACTAAAAAGCAGAAACAATGAGCTGCTTACCTTTGTTTTATGGCCGCTTTGTGTGCTCTGTGCCACGAGTCTCGTTGCCGCCAGTAGATGAGATTTCTTTTTGTCCACCCGTGCCAACTACGCCAATTTATGTCGTGTCTTTTCCAATGGAAGAGATAGCAACAATTTACTTCAAATACAAACACGTTGCCGCCAGTAGATGAGATTTCTTTTTGTCCACCCGTGCCAACTACGCCAATTTATGTCGTGTCTTTTCCAATGGAAGAGATAGCAACAATTTACTTCAAATACAAACATTAGGAGTCGAATGTGAAAAGTTCAGAAGGGCAGGCTTTATTCAGCATCAAATAAAGCCGAATTGGTCTATAGGATCACAACTGAATTGTACAGCATTGTCAATCATTTAAATACGTTTCTCTAAGTCTACCCCAAAGTTCTGGCAATTCACAAAATGCAAATAGACAACAGTCAATCACCTTTCAATTTCTTCCAGTGGGTCTTGGTATCTATAGATTTTAGCATAACACCTTTCTCACTTCGGGCCCTCTTCTTTTCCTATGGTAATCTCAGGCATGAAATCCATTGACCCCAGATCAGCTGTCTTTAACCATGACTTTCTATATATTTATGAGTTTGTCAATTGCCTGCATTGTTTCCCAGTTTTGCCTCTGTAAAGTAACTTTAAGTGTCCTGGAGGACAATCAAACAGAATGAGTTACCATTGTTACAAGCATTTGCTTATCTATGCATTTGACCCATTGGGGCCTTCAATATACCACATCTCAAACTCAGCACTATTCGTCCTTAGTATCCCACATTCTCTGCCTATTCTGATAACTTTACTTAGTAACTAAATGTAATATTACTTGGTATAATTCCTGAATGACCTTTAACATTGATTACACACAGGTGCACACTTTTAGCACAATATACCATACAAGCAGAAATATCAGGCTAGCAACTTGTCATGCTTTCATTGCCAGCAGAATGCTGTTTAATGTAGCCTATTCACATAACCACTTATTTTAATAATAATACATGGGATTTATAAGCGCCCTTCTAGTAACTCAAGGACACAGGATAATATTATTGCTATTATTATTATATTATTTACAAAGTAAATTACTGCATTAACCTAGAGGAATATGTCTACTCAGTGAGTCCCTGCCATGTAAAATTATTTGTTGTGAAGAAGACAATAACTATTTCCAGTACTGGAGCACACCAGTAATCCTCCCATAATAATTATGCACTATAATTGCAAACAACGCACTGCAGCTATGGATGTGGGGGGTGTTACAAATTGTTGGGTTAAAGTATTGACAATCCCGAACATTTAAACATTAACCTTGGTTTTGTTAGCCATGCCAATACAGTTTTTGATTCACGTTTCTATTACTAATGTAACCAACCACGCTGTTAGATCATCATTATTTGTATTATTATTATTAGACTACAAGTTTAGGGAAGACTTCTAGGCAACATATGACGCCTACACTGACGCCATTGGCTGTCAGTCTTTTTTGACCGCAGATTATCCAGGTTGGCCGAAAGACATATACATTATACAAAGGCAGTGCAACACTAGATACAATTTTGGCATTATGGACTGTCATACCCTAAGCCATGTCAGCTTGCAGGGTTATCAAGACAATAGACATAGTGTACGTCCATGTAGCTAAGTGATCGGTTCACGTGTTATTTTCTTATTATTTTTTATCTGTGTTTTGAGCCCATGCATTAAAATGAATAGAGCGCGCAGTAGGCCTACATGTTCCATCTGTATGGTTGTAGCGCTCATCGTTCAGTCTTGTTAGATATAAACTTATCTGGAACAAGTTATATGATAGGTGTTTACAGTAGCCCTATTGAAGTGTTGGAGAAATAACGATGGTGGATCTAGTTATGGATCTAGATCTTGTTTCGGAAATACATTTAGCTGTTAGGATGAATAGATGACATTGCATTACATTGTCATAAAATACATTCTAATAAAATAGATCCATTCCGCTGAAACCATGCCTGAATATTTCCCATAAACTAGTTTATTTCTACAATATGATTCTGGTAATTAATAGTGTGTTCAAATGCATGTGAAAGAAGAAAATAATGCAATAAAATTATAATGCTCAGGCTGTTACAGGAAGAGTTTTACACAGCACTATTTGGCTGACCCTCGATCCATTTCGTTTAAGATCTACTGTCATTGTGGATAGTCTGAGTGATTTTAATACATATTAAATTAATTTAATACATGTGCATACATATAGAGCTTAGAGAACAAAAATAAAACTAAAACTAAACGTTGGTAGGCTACTTAGCCATCGTATATGTCCGCCATTAAATTACAATGAAGCAGCACTGCCAATCTAGCAGCGGCGCCATAAGGACTACAAGAATGGGGGGTGCGAGACGGGGTGTTTTCTGAAAATATAAACCTTGGCCCAAAAAGTTACCAGCCTTAGCAATGCAAGATCCCGTGGCCCCCCCAGTTCCGGCGCCTCTGCAGCAGTAAGCGCCCCGTTAACAAATATGGTCTGGACTGCAGTACACTTGTGCGCGCTAAGGCGGTCAGTCTAATAACTGCGACGCATCACATCGCATTTGCTCAGGGAAATGCATTTTCTAGTTTGGTGTTCATCTGCAAATTACTGCCCTACTTGCCCATTCAGAAATAGGAATGACTGGCAAACAAAAGCTTTGAAAAGGCTTCTGTGGAACCTATTAAATTGACTTGCTATTCTTCCAGTTTCAGGTCCTATTTTGAGCTAGGCAGGTACAAAACTAGTTTAGAAGCATGTGCATTTCGTTTTCTTTTTGTTTTGTTATGTGTGATATAGCGTATCTAAATGTATTGTACAGCACTTTCGTCAGCTCTGCCTGTTTTGAACGTGCTCTATAAATAAACATGATTTGATTTTTATTTGATATAATTACTTCTATCCAATTGCTTACTTGGCTAATTCCCCAGTCTCTCAAAAAACTATTTCCTTATTTGCACCCATGGCCCTCACCCATCCCAATTTTATTAGGACACCAATTCCAAGATTGTCTTTCTTTCTCCCCTTCTCCTCCCTAGTAAACTCTTTATGCAAGACTTTTCTGCTCTTGGCCGTGCTGTATGAATGCACAATTACTCTTATTACCTCCTCCGCTCTTCAACCACAAGGTAAGGACTCCTTGGAGAACTCTTCAGGATGGGTTTCCCTTCTGCTAGGCCTGCTGTATGAGTACACATCTCCCCAGTCCCACTGGAGACCCTACCTGTCCCTCTGGAGTGACTTCAAGGCTTTGGACCAGCCCATGTTCTGGTACGTGGGGGGTTTCTAAAATATTCTGTGTCTGCTGTAATTTCCCATTTTATTGAGTTAAAGTGATGATTGTGTGATGGCTTTGTATAGATTAGTATTTTATGAAATACTAGAAGTATAAGATATGAAAATAAAATGTAACTAATCAAACCAAGTTATAAGCTTATTTTAGTTGCTGCTACGTCTTATGATGCCTGCAACCAGTTGTTTTATTAATAGAAAATATGTCTGAGGTGTTTACCAATCACAGATGTGGTTATGTATAGTATGTGCATGTCCCAGGTCTAAGGAGGAGCGGGAGCGGCTGCTACAGGGCACAGGCATCCCTGAGGCTGTGGAGATAGACCTGATCAACATTCAGAAGGAGTACATCAACATTGTGCTGCCATTCATTCGCCTGCACTCAGACCTGTGGAGCCCAGAAACACACACGCTTGAGCTCTACACACAGCTGGTGTCCTTTGTCATGGCCTACAGGTGAGGAGTGTGACACATACAGTGCATCCGGAAAGTATTCATACCCCTTCTCTTTTTCCACATTTTATTATGTTACAGCCTAATTCCAAAATGGATTAAATAAAAAAAAATTCAACATTCTACACACAATACCGCATAATGACAAAGTGAAAAAAATATTTTTGCATTTTTTGCAAATATATTGTCACTCCTTTGTTATCTTGGCTGTGTGCTTAGGGTCGTTGTCCTGTTGGAAGGTCAACCTTCGCCCCAGTCTGAGGTCCAGAGCGCTCTGGAGCAGGTTTTCATCAAGGATCTCTCTGTACATTGCTGCATTCATCTTTCCCTTGATCCTGACTAGTCTCCCAGTTCCTGCAGCTGAAAAACACCCCCACAGCATGATGCTGCCACCACCATGCTTCACTGTAGGGATGGTATTGGCCAGGTGATGAGCAGTGCCTGGTTTACTCCAGACATGACGCTTGGCATTCAGGCCAAAGAGTTCAATCTTGGTTTCATCAGACCAGAGAATTTTGTTTCTCATGGTCTGAGAGTCCTTTAGGTGCCTTTTGGCAAACTCCATGCGGGCTGTCATGTGCCTTTTACTGAGGAGTGGCTTCCGTCTGGTCACTCTACCATAAAGGCCTGATTGGTGGAGTGCAGCAGAGATGGTTGTCCTTCTGGAAGGGTTCTCCCATCTCCACAGAGGAACACTGGAGCTCTGTCAGAGTGACCATCGAGTTCTTGGTCACCTCCCTGACCAAGGCCCTTCTCCCCCGATTGATCAGTTTGGCCGGGCGGCCAGCTCTAGGAAGAGTCCTGGTGGTTCCAAACGTCTTCCATTTGCGAATGATGGAGAACACTGTGCTCGTTGGGACCTTCAATGCTGCAGACATTTTTTTGTACCCTTCCCCAGATCTGTGCCTCGATACAATCCTGTCTCGGAGGTCTACAGACAATTCCTTGGACTTCATAACTTGGTTTGTGCTCTGACATGCACTGTCAACTGTGGGACCTTATATAAACAGGTGTGTGCCTTTCCAAATCATGTCCAATCAATTGAATTTACCACAGGTGGACTCCAATCAAGTTGTAGAAACATCTCAAGGATGATCAGTGGAAACGGGATGCACCTGAGCTCAATTTTGAGTGTCACAGCAAAGGGTGTGAATACTTATGTAAAAATTTTAATTTTTAATACATTTGCAAAACATTTTAAAAAACTTTTTTCACTTGGTCATTATGCGGTATTGCATGTAGAATGTTGAGAATTTTTTTTATTTAATACATTTTGGAATTAGGCTGTAACATAATAAAATGTGGAAAAAGTGAAGGGGTATGAATACTTTCTGGATGCACTGTACATACCCTGAAGCATCAAACACTGCTGGTGTCCTTTGCCACTGCTTACAGTTTAGGGGGCGAAAAGAAGATCACACACACATACGCGGATTTTCGTCTGAAATCGTCGCACTGAAATTTATAGAAACTTATTTTGTCTTATGAATGCTTGCATACACATGCGGAATATTTGTATAAAATGTTCAGAAAGACCTCACTTTCTGTGGATTTCTGCTTGCGGACCAATTAAATCATGCTTCCAACAGACGTCATAGCTCTTTTTCAACGTTCTGTTGCCACCTGATGTACCACCTGAGAAGGGGCGTAGATATGGTTTGGCCTGGGCCAACCCAAAATGATCACTGGCCTACCCAATCATTCAGGATTTTTTTAAATCATGATTTATGAAGTTGTGACATATGGTTGTATTGTAACTGACAAAGTTAAACTCAGAAAGTCTGTGATAGTTGACCGATTTAAAAAAAACTGCGATTAAGTAAGCCATTCATGGTTCGCTAGTAGTGTGTAGCGCGAATATTACAGGTCAAAACTAACATCAATTGGATAGTTTTTTTATGTGCTTAGAAGAGAATTTGCCTGCGTCACTAAGCTATTCATGCGGTTCAGTCTAAAACGGGAATTGGAGAATTAAATCCTAATGTGTTTTGTTAGGGCCAGTTGAGATCAATTATTCGCAATGAGACTAAATGTTTTTAGAACGTTGCAGAGTAAAATTGCAGTGATGTGTACTAGTAGAATTAGAATTAAATCGTAATGTGCTGTGATAGCCTGCTTACTAGCTGTTAGTTTTACTTATCTGGTGCCACGGAGATTTGACTTAATGTTTGCTTAAGTTTTTAAAAGTAGGCTATATATAATAGTGGAGGCTAGCTATGCCTCCTTCAAATCATGAAGGGGTGAAAGAAACAAATGCTGTAAATAAAAAAATAATATTACTTGTGTATCTTGTTTTTCTCAAACAATGCCATCTCTTGGACCGTCTGCTTACAACATAACAAAAATGGTATGGTTGAGACTGTTACTGTGTTTACGCTCGCGCTCACTGCACTGGCTGTGGGGAATCAGGCATAAGGCCAAGGGAGGCAAGAAATGTTAGCTAGCGATATGCCTCCTTTCGTAGGAAACTTATCCAATCAGTGTTGAGGTGGCGGAAACAAGTTCTGTTTTAATAGCAATGGGACAAAAGCCGAGAGGAGACTTGCCTCCGTTTCTGTGCCAATCACAATCGACCTGAAATTGATTGTGCGAACATTTGATATGAATATTCCGCATTTCTGTGCAAGCATTCATAAGAGGAAATAAGTTTCTATAAATTTCAGTGTAGTGGAAAGTATACTCCAGGGTGCTGGAAAGGAGGGTTCGACCGATAGTCGAACCTCGGATTGAGGATGAACAATGCGGTTTCCGGCCTGGTCGTGGAACAACGGACCAGCTTTTTACCCTCGCGAGGATCTTTGAGGGGGCCTGGGAGTATGCCAATCCGGTCTACACGTGTTTTGTGGATTTGGAGAAGGCGTATGATCGGGTTCCCCGGGAGATACTGTGGGAGGTGCTGCGAGAGTATGGGGTGAGGGGGTCTCTACTCAGAGCCATCCAATCTCTGTACTCCCAAAGCGAGAGCTGTGTCCGGGTCTGCGGCAGTAAGTCGGACTCGTTTCCGGTGAGGGTTGGCCTCCTCCAAGGCTGCGCTTTGTCACCTATCCTGTTTGTGGTATTCATGGACAGGATCTCACGGCGTAGCCGCGGGGGAGGGGGCTGCAGGTTGGTGGGCAGAGGATTGCATCACTGCTTTTTGCAGATGATGTGGTCCTGATGGCATCATCAGTCTGCGACCTGCAGCACTCATTGGATCGGTTCGCAACCGAGTGTGAAGCGGCTGGGATGAGGATCAGCACCTCCAAATCTGAGGCCATGGTTCTCAGCAGGAAACCGATGGATTGTCTACTCCAGGTAGGGAATGAGTCTTTACCCCAAGTGAAGGAGTTCAAGTATCTTGGGGTCTTGTTCTCGAGTGAGGGTAAAATGGAACGAGAGATGGGCCGGAGAATTGGAGCAGCGGGTGCGGTGTTGCAGTCGCTCTATCGCACCGTTGTGACGAAGAGAGAGCTGAGCCAGAAGGCAAAGCTCTCAATCTACCGGTCTATCTTCGTTCCTACTCTCACCTATGGTCATGAAGGGTGGGTCATGACCGAAAGAACGAGATCGCAGATACAAGCGGCGGAAATGAGTTTCCTCCGGAGGGTGGCTGGCATCTCCCTTAGGGATAGGGTGAGAAGTTCAGCCATTCGTGAGGGACTCGGAGTAGAGCCGCTGCTTCTTTGCGTAGAAAGGAGCCAGTTGAGGTGGTTCGGGCATCTAGTACGGATGCCACCTGGACGCCTCCCTAGGGAGGTGTTCCAGGCACGTCCAGCTGGGCGGAGGCCGCGGGGCAGACCTAGGACCAGGTGGAGGGATTATATCTCCACACTGGCCTGGGAACGCCTTGGAATCCCCCAGTCAGAGCTGGTTAATGTGGCCCGGGAAAGGGAAGTTTGGGATGCCCTGCTTGAACTGCTACCTCCGCGACCCGACCCCGGACAAAGCGGATGACGATGATGATGATGATGATGAAATTTCAGTGTGACTATTTCAGACAAAGACGAAGACGAGACAAATCCGCGTGTATGTGTTCGGCAGGGTTTGTAGCTGAACTTACCGTTCCCAACAAAATAAAAAAATTTGAGGGACACAGGCCAAGTGAAAGGGGGGCCTAGAAAATCTAATTTATATTTGAGTCAGAAACTCAGAATAAGTTAATTATGCACAACGGCACATGTTCCTTAAGGCGAGACATGGTAGGCAAAAATTACATTTTGAGATCCACTCGTCAGTTTTCAGATCTTTCGTTATTTTTGTTCTATAGCATGTAGTCTTTAACACTGATATCATAAAAATATCAAACTACACTAAAATATGTGTATTATACAGTATTTTGTGGACTTGCCTCCGCAAATGTACCGTGACTTTATCAAGTGTTACCATGTTTAAGCGATGTTTTAGTTCTGTATAGTGTAACAAATAGTGTAGGATACCTCTGTTAGGCTCATTTCCTGGAGAGCAATGTTATCAAATCTAAATATGGTAATTTCCTTTGTTTCAGTAACCAATCGTGAAACTAAAAAGGGGGATTTAAACCTAAACACGCCATCTCATTGGCCGGTGTAGATTTCTGATAGCGGTTATCTCAAAATCGTTAGTTTTGTTCTCTTATTTTGAGAATGAAATTTCCACTTCAGTAGCACTTACATACACCAAACTTTTATGGAAGGGTTTGTTCATGTATCATTCATTGGCTGATATATATAACACTTTATCCCTAAACCATGTCAAATAGTTTTTTATGGCTGTTGACAGTAGTTTCTGATTTATTGAGTGATAAAAAGACGTATCCAAATATCCTTCTGTAAAATCCTTTCTCTAATATGTCAACGAAATGAAACAATCATTTTTAACCTGGCTTTACCCAATGTTCAGGTTTTGTTTCTGGAAATGTATGCAAATTAGTGCATATTTCATTAGATAATGCATAATTTGCATATTGAAACATACAATTTCAGAAAACAAATAATTGTCTTAATGTAAATGATCAACAAGGGAGGTTTCATGGTGGAATCTATTAGTTAAAATCTTTACCCTATTCACCTGTAGTGTCTGGTGTTAACAGTTAAGTTTGTACGTGCCTCAGCTCAAGTAAAGACATGATTAAATACAAGTTTATATCATCATCTTCATCCGCTTTGTCCGGGGTCGGGTCGCGGAGGTAGCAGTTCCAGCAGGGCATCCCAAACTTCCCTTTCCCGGGCCACATTAACCAGCTCTGACTGGGGGATTCCAAGGCGTTCCCAGGCCAGTGTGGAGATATAATCCCTCCACCTGGTCCTAGGTCTGCCCCGCGGCCTCCGCCCAGCTGGACGTGCCTGGAACACCTCCCTAGGGAGGCGGCCAGGTGGCATCCTTACTAGATGCCCGAACCACCTCAACTGGCTCCTTTCTACGCAAAGAAGCAGCGGCTCTACTCCGAGCCCCTCACGAATGGCTGAACTTCTCACCCTATCCCTAAGCGAGATGCCAGCCACCCTCCGGAGGAAACTCATTTCCGCCGCTTGTATCCGCGATCTCGTTCTTTCGGTCATGACTCACCCTTCATGACCATAGGTGAGAGTAGGAATGAAGATAGACCGGTAGATTGAGAGCTTTGCCTTCTGGCTCAGCTCTCTCTTTGTCACAACGGTGCGATAAAGCGACTGCAACACCGCACCCGCTGCTCCAATTCTCCGGCCCATCTCTCGTTCCATTTTCCCCTCACTCGAGAACAAGACCCCGAGATACTTGAACTCCTTCACTTGGGGTAAAGACTAATTCCCTACTTGGAGTAGACAATCCATCGGTTTCCTGCTGAGAAGTTTATATTTAAAGTAATAATATGGCCACATAGATAACTGTATTGGAACTGAAGTAAAATGTCCTGTCATTTGCAGTTGTTCCACACTAGCTATAGGAATATTATCATGTCTATCCTAAACCTAATGGATTTGTCTATAGAAGGTGTTTTGCGCGCCTATTTTCTAACATGCCATGACTCCTTTAGAATAGCCGTATTCTCCTGTTTTGGTGGTGGCCGGCATGCTTTATAAACAAGTCCATATCAAATGACTGCTTTCTGGATTCAATACTGAGAACACCCAGGTTACTCAGCTGGCAGTCCAGCATAGTGGTGTGCAAATAGGTTTTAATAAGTTTAAGAGCAGAAAAGCTGCGCTCACATGCAGCACTGCTTACTGGCAGTTAGATTAGAGTTAACGTTAACATTGCGTAACATGACCTTCAGTGTCTAGAAAAGTGCCTATAAATTAAATGTATTATTATTATAAACACAATGCTCTTTCCTGCAGAAAGGAGGTCCCACAGACCAGGAAAGCTGACTTTAAACAACACAAAAAAATGCTAAAGAGTTGAGGGAGCAGCTTTGCCACTACAGGGGCAATAGTGGTCGATGGCATCTCAACAAGCAATTCATTTAATCAGCAGAAACCACAATACAACACTCCTAGTGCTCGTACTGGCTTGTGTGTTCTGTCAAGGCAAACATGCGCTGGCTGATTGCCCACAGTTCAAAACAAACAGTTAAAAAGTTGAGTTTCGTAAGGTGAGCGGCCATTGCTTTGGATGTTTAATCAAGGAACATCTAAGCAAGGACTGTACACGGAAGCTGACGTGTCAAAGGTGTCAAAAAAAGCACCCAACCGTGATAGTACGGAAACCTCAAACCTCAATAAAAGGTCAATCCCCATTGAAACTAGGGAAATTTCAGTCAGCCATGCTCTTGTTTCGGCTGGGAAATAACTTCGGCCGGTTAAGATCGCATGTTGGCGATTGTGCCAATCCGAGACGCTGTTGAAGGGAAATACGTTTATTTTACCCTATGAGTTCCTTGATTCAGCTAAAGCAGCTAAACGCAAAACGGCGAACGATGGGGCAGGAAAGACCGGTAAAGACCTACGAACTCACTGGATTGGAGGTAGGCACGTACCTCAACCTGCTGAGGGTTTACGCCCCGTCTCAAAAGCAAACATGCCCAAAATAATCTGATAAAGTGTCGGCATCTCAACGAGATCCAACTGAACTAAATTGATGCAGACATCAAACTTCAAATAGGTATCAATGTTCCTAAGACAATAGATCCTAGGCGCACAATCAACAGCCAGGTAAATTGACCATATGTGGTTAAGGCATTATTAGGATGGATGGTCAACGGTCCTCCCATTTCTTGTACCACTATGGAAGTGTTTGGACATCCTGCAGTGATGGCCAACCGAATGTCAGTTGCCAATCTTGGGGAATTCATCAGGCAATACAACCAGGACTTCTCTGAAAAATAATTTGAAGAGCATTATGAAATGTCAGGAGAGAATTATGGAAATTGCATCAAGCTCAGTAATCCACCAATATGGTCACTACCACTTACCCTTACCTCTATGTAATAAAGATGTGGTCGTGCTAGATTAACACGATATGGCAGAGCAGCGTACCATGAACCAGGAAAGATGAAACCTGCTTTGCTCTACAACAAACTGCAGATGACAAAACAGAGAGGTACAATGGGAAGTTAACCGTGACCATCAAATGTAACTTCTGCGTTGACGATTGCCTCTAGCCCATGTCCACAGTAGCACAGAAAGAGCTCACGAGGACCTTAAGGAATTGGGTCACAAATTCATTTAAAACGCGTTGCTCAAGGATGGAGTGAAATAGACCCCCCCCCCCCCACCCTTTGGAGCCCACCACGGTGGAACTTGGATAAGGCTGATCAGACTTTGTATGTGAGGTTGAGACAATTATAAATGACAGGTCAATAACTACTGTATCAAGTGGTCTTAGCTATCTAGAGCCCCTCTACCCCAAACCACCTTCTTCCGCTGAAAACCTCAATGATCATGCCACCCAAACTAATCCAAAAAGGGAGACATTTTCTTACGAAGGAGATGGAAACAGGCACAATATCTTGTTGACCTCTTCTGGAGGAGATAGATTAGGGAATATATCCCCCCTCATGCAACAAATGAGCAAGTGGAGTAACCCTAAGCGTAACCTCAGTCCTGACGATTTAGTTGTCATAGTAGATGACACAGCACCCAGTAACTCTAGGCTCATGGGCCATGTGGTGACCTTGTCAGGACCCAAAGGTCATGTTAGGAGTGTGCTGGTAAAAACCAAAGCCAAGATCCTACCAAGACCTGTTGATAAACTCTGCTCCTGGAAGCAGTTGACTGAGCCTGACATTTTGAGAGTCAACAGTCAGTGGTCAAGACTCATCTAGATGCATCACTGGGAGTCATGTGCCAGTAACCTCTGACCCCCAGAGGTAGGCACACACACGCACACATACACGTGCATATGCTTCTGACTTCAGAACTCGATTTCAATCTGTCAGCTTGACTATTACACCTTTACTCACCTAAATATACAAATGATTTAAGCCTGTTCATGAAATTTGGAAACAATCATTTAATGTTGACTAATTATGACATGAATGTACATTGTGTGGGGTATTGGTTCCTTGAATTATGATTTGATTAATTGTTGTACTATTGCGTTAACAATTAGGAGGCGGAATGTTGAAGCCACTATTCACATTAAATTCATCCAACCTGAGAAAAGAACATGTATAAAGAATCAGAAATGAGATCTATGAAATATGGAATAATTTGGTTTGATATTGTTTGTGGAAGTACGAATCTGAATGGTAATGTATTAACTTTGGGGTCAATTCTGTGTCTGCAATGGGAGATGTCTATGCAGTTAGAAAGCCGCGGCACCTAGGGTCGAAAGAATCTGAGTTAGACGGTGAAGTGGAACAGCTTTTAGACCACAGCCAACGACAAACTACTGACAACTGTCTTGTTACAAATTTAAAGAAATAATTTAAGATAAATATATCTTGATTATCGCATGTGAGAGTCTTGGAGAATATTTTGTTGAACGTTCTAACTGGATCCCAGGGTTTGCTCTATCTTGGATTGTGTGTCATTAACTCTTCTCTAGCTAGAGTTAATCTGAAAGTACTTTTGTTATTTTGCTACTATTTGGTAAAAATAAGCTATAGTGACTTGCTAATAAGTATTATGTCAACTGTGAAATTATTTGACCGCAGCACTGCTTCGGAGTTTATACAACTTTCACTCTAAATCAAGTAACATATAACCACAAAACATTTCTCAGATATTGGAAAATCCTTATCCCTTGTTTTGTTTCTGTCTATGTAGTTTCCAAGAACCTCTGGAGGATGAAGAGGAGGAAGGGGAGAAGGAGCCTAATCCACCAATGATGGTGCCCATGGCTGATATTCTTAACCATGTGTCAAACCACAACAGCAATCTGGAGTACTCACCGGTGAGGAGAACACGGCCACTCTGTTCGCGTTATTAGCTAACCATTCTGATACACAGTGAACTGAAACTAATGGAAGTTGTTTTTTTGTTTTACTTCGTTCATTAAATGTATTTTATCTTTTTCTATATTCTCTGACTTGCAAAAGTATGGTAAGATAATAACTTTTTATAATAACTATTTCAAACAAGTACTCCAAACTTTGTGAAGACTGAATGTTGATTGTGTCAATTAATCATTAAATAGAAAGCTATTTTTCTAGGTTTTCAGTATATTTGTATGCCCAACATTAGGAGACTTTGAAGATGGTATGTGTGCGGAGTATCCGGCGAGGTGAGGAAGTGTTTAACACCTATGGACAGATGGCCAACTGGCAGCTTTTACACATGTATGGCTTCTCCGAGCCCTACCCCTGCAACAGCAACGACACGGCTGACATTCCCATGGCAAACTTCTACAAGGCTGGGGTGCAAGGTGACCAACCAAGACATATGCACTAAAAAGAACCATAGACCAAAGCCGATAGGAATAATAAGAATAAACCCTTGTGTGTATAGCAGTAAGTGCTTAAAGATACAATAATTGATGCATAGAAAAGGAAACGATGCATTTCCAAAAAAACTAGGGCTGTCAAAGTAACACATTTATGCAAATTTGTTTGAACTCCAATACTTTTTTTTACACAATTAACGCAGTTGTAAATCAGAGGGCAACTAGCAAGCAATGGATAAAGAAAAAGGTATTTTAGAATGGCAAGTTCAGCTACAAAGCCCTGCCAGATGGGTCTGTTGACAAGACCAAAGTTATTAGCATTTACTGCCGATGTGAATTGAGATACTATCGAAGTACATCAATACTTAAAGAATAACCAGACGCCCCCAGTAGACCTAGTCCCTGCCTCTTTGACAATTTTGAAAGATCCAAAAACCAGGAGAGGTAGCGAAATATTTAAATGGCGGGGTCAGGGCATGTACCTTTTTAATAATACACTCCCCCTGGCTGGCCTAGAATTACCTTATACAAGGCTTGACATTAACTTTTTGAGGCACTTGTCCTTCGGACAAGCACATTTTCTTTTCACTTGTCCGGGCACAAAAGTCACTTGTTCCGGTAAAAATTAGTTTCTGAAGGTCTTACATCTTACTTTAGTTTATTTAATTTAGTTCACAGAAGAGATGTTAACTTTAAATAACCGCCGAAATTAAAGGTCTTTCTTTAGGAGCCATACAAGGTTCCTGACGACTAATTTACCTGACGTTTAAACGGAAGATTAGACTAGTCTAAAAGTAGGAAAACACTCAGAAAAACAGTCTAAATTGACCACAATTCACAAGGTCACACATTGTACGTTGTCAGAAAAGAATTGCATATACAGTGCATCCGGAAAGTATTCACAGCGCTTCACTTTTTCCACATTTTGTTATGTTACGGCCTTATTCCAAAATTTATTCTATACATTTTTTTTCCTCAAAATTCTACACACAATACACCATAATGACAACGTGGAAAAAGTTTTTTTGAGATTTTTGCACATTTATTAAAAATAAATAACTAAGAATTCACATGTACATAAGTATTCAGAGCACAAACCAAGCATGAAGTCAAAGGAATTGGCTGTAGACCTCCGAGACAGGATTGTCTCGAGGCACAAATCTGGGGAAGGGTACAGAAAGATTTCTGCTGCTTTGAAGGTCCCAATAAGCACAGTGGCCTTCATCATCCTTAAATGGAAGAAGTTTGGAACCACCAGGATTCTGTATTCTGCCTGTATGGTAGAGTGGCCAGACGGAAGCCACTCCTTAGTAAAAGGCACATGGCAGCCCGTCTGGAGTTTGCCAAAATGCACCTGAAGGACTCTCAGACCATGAGAAACAAAATTCTCTGGTCTGATGAGACAAAGATTGAACTCTTTGGCGTGAATGCCAGGCGTCATGTTTGGAAGAAACCAGGCAACGCTCATCACCAGGCTAATACCATCCCTACAGTGAAGCATGGTGGTGGCAGCATCATGCTGTGGGGATGTTTTTCAGCTGCAGGAACTGGGAGACTAGTCAGGATAGAGGGAAAGATGAATGCAGCAATGTACAGAGACATCCTGGAAGAAAACCTGCTCCAGAGCGCTCTGACCTCAGACTGGGGCGACGGTTCATCTTTCAGCAGTACAACGACCCTAAGCACACAGCCAAGATATCAAAGGAGTGGCTTCAGGACAACTCTGTGAATGTCCTTGAGTGGCCCAGCCAGAGCCCAGACTTAAATCCGATTGAACATCTCTGGAGAGATCTGAAAATGGCTGTGCACCGACGCTTCCCATCCAACCTGATGGAGCTTGAGAGGTGCTGCAAAGAGGAATGGGCGAAACTGCCCAAAGATGGGTGTGCCAAGCTTGTGGCATCAAATTCAAAAAGACTTGGGGCTGTAATTGCTGCCAAAGGTGCATCAACAAAGTGTTGAGCAAAGGCTGTGAATACTATGTACATGTGATTTCTTAGTTATTTATTTTTAATAAATTTGCAAAAATCTCAAAAAAACTTTTTTCACGTTGTCATTACGGTGTATTGTGTGTAGAATTTTGAGGAAAAAAACGAATTTAATTAATTTTGGAATAAGGCCGTAACATAACAAAATGTGGAAAAAGTGAAGCGCTGTGAATACTTTCCGGATGCACTGTAGGTACAAGTCAAGAGCCATTTGAAACCGTTAAATCAATCAATTCAATAATCAAATTGTATTTTAAATTTGCTGAAATGTGTGGCACTTTGCGCCATGCATTGTGGACATTGCACATTATTTTTGATGATTGTGCTCCAATCTGGATGTGAGCATTTTGCGCCCGGCACTGTGTATTAGATCTCAGTATATTCAATTAATTGTCGGAAGCCTTTGCCTCCAACAAAGTTGAGTGGAGGGATATCCCGAGCAGTCATTGCCATTACCACCTGCGTTCTTTTTTCAGACCGAGCAGTGTGCAAGTTGGAGCTGTAAACAACGTCATATGGGCCCACTATCTCAGGGCTGTATGTTTACTTTTTTAGGTGGTAGCACCAGTGCTAGCAAGCTAAAGATTTCAGTAGCACAGAGAAATAGGAAGTAGCACACACAGGTGAGCAGTTAAACACGTTTTATCAGTAAAAAATTACCTAATTTACTTTTTATGTGTGCCTTCAGCTCGTTATCTCTCTATTGCCTTTTTTGTAGGCATTGTAATATAGACCACTGTAAACATGTGCAGAGCCAATATGAGAAAAAAAATCCAATATTCTTTTTTTGGGAGGAGGTGGGGGGCTGGTGTTATAGGCCATTACATGTCAACCTAAAACAATAAGAACTATGAAAGAAATAAGAAACTATGAGCTAGGCAACTGCAAAGACATTTCAACTTAAAAAAAGCTAGCTAATGATTATCATCTTATTCATTCAAGTATTTATTTATGTCAACAATGTGGTGGAATGTTCCTGTGAAAGCGACGCCCCCGCTGCTAACATTTACGATGCAGTCTACTCCTGCGCTCTCTGCTGTGTTATAGGCTAATCTTAACTATAAGCTACATAACATAGGCCTGAACAATTTCAACGATGTCTATCTCAAATATATTCTTATCTTACAGCTTGTAGTCACGGCAAACGTTAGTTGGCTAACTTATGAATTTAATGACGAGTCGGCGACTGGTTAATAGGCTTTTTTGGTTCAGGTGACGTGACCATTCGCATAGATATGCGCAGCGCTCGGAAACGTTCTTCGGCCCAACAACAACCACTTTCTGGTCAATAGAAGCGGAGCAGTGCATTACGTTAACTTGTAACAACCTTTTCATCATTTTAGTTGTCTGAATTTTGGTTGAAGTCTGAATAGTACTGTCTTCTTGTATGCTCGTAGTGTTCTGTTTATATTAATTGATACCAGCGCAACCCACTTGCACGATACATAGGCATATTTCTATTCAAACCGCATAATTTTTAGTAGCATATGCTACCAAAACTGTCGCACTGTACAGCCCTGCACTATCTAGACACCGTTTACTCAAAATACTGACCAAATGGAACCGCGCTGGTTTGAAAAGATGTCATCTTTGTTCCACTTTCCGCCTCAGTTGTTTAGCTTGCCATTGTTTTCTTGTCGTTTTCTTTTTTAATCCAGCGTTGTTAGCAATAAAAGCCTAAAGGAAACTTGTTTTTGAAGCAACATTTGACTAGGAAGACCTGACATTTCAACGTTTAAAATCTAGTTGTAAAATCTCTGTTTTAACGCTAGTTGTTTTTGTTATTTTGTTCGGACTGTGGAGCGGGAACTTGAAGAAACATATCTCTCCGAGCTTATTAATATTTCAATTGCGAACGGTTCAACTCATCAAGGCATTCTATGTTGGACACTGGTTGGACATATCATGGGAACATTTTTATTGAAATTGGTAAAATATTTTTTGTACGGACATTCAACTTGTCCGGTGGGGCGAGTACATTTCTGTTCCACTTGTCCGACAAAAAAATCCACTTGTCCCGGACAAGCAGACAAGCCTTAATGTCGAGCCCTGTTATACAATGAAGGACAGTGACAGCGAGGCTTTGGAGGTCCACACTATTGATGGTTGGGATTTAGTGCAATCCCATGGTGTTAGAGCGGATTTGGGGAAAAACATTGTTAATTTTACCTGAAGTCGATTCAAAGTTTTATTGGCAATAGGCCTATTACTGTACAAAAGGGCGTTTTCGCCGTTTTTAGTGCCACGGCCGTATTATATTCTATTTGTCTAAAAGTGGTAGGTTTAGAATAAAACCGTTTTTTGTTTTTTATATATAACCGAATTGTTACTTACCACTGCTGTCTTAAGGAATTCAAGACGTCCTACGTCCCACTTTGACATTAGCATACTTTTCTATCCTGGGAGCAATAATACTGTAGGTATTTTGCGATGGATTGACTCTCAAATCTGACCCAAGCCCTTTGGGACTTGTCGGGCTAAGCTAAGAGAATGTGTTTTTCTCAGGCCAGGTCCGGCGTCGGGCTGCTCCAAATATATAGTCTCACTGGCCGCTTTATTAGGTACACCTGTTCAACTACTCGTTAACGCAAATATCTGATCAGCCAATCACATGGCAGCAACTCAATGCATTTAGGCATGTAGACATGGTCAAGATGACCTGGTGAAGTTCAAACAGAACATCAGAATGGGGAAGAAAGGTGATTTAAGTGACTTTGAACGTGGCATGGTTGTTGGTGCCAGACGGGCTGGTCTGAGTATTTCAGAAACTGCTGATCTACTGGGATTTTCACGCACAACCATCTCTAGGGTTTACAGACAATGGTCCGAAAAAGAGAAAATATCCAGTGAGCGGCAGCTCTCTGGGCGAAAATGCCTTGTTGATGCCAGAGGTCAGCGAAGAATGGCCAGACTGGTTCAAGATGATAGAAAGGCAACAGTAACTCAAATAACCACTCGTTACAACCAAGGTATGCAGAAGACCATCTCTGAATGCACAACACGTCGAACCTTGAAGCAGATGGGCTACAGCAGCAGAAGACCACATCGGGTGCCACTCCTGTCAGCTAAGAACAGGAAACTGAGGCTACAATTCGCACGGGCTTACCGAAATTGGCCAATAGAAGATTGGAAAAATGTTGCCTGGTCTGATGAGTCTCGATTTCTGCTGCGACATTCGGACGGTAGGGTCAGAATTTAGCGTAAACAACATGAAAGCATGGATCCATCCTGCCTTGTATCAACGGTTCAGGCTGGTGGTGTAATGGTGTGGGGGATATTTTTTTGGCATACTTTGGGCCCCTTAGTACCAATTGAGCATCGTTTAAACGCCACAGCCAACCTGAGTATTGTTGCTGACCATGTCCATCCCTTTATGACCACAGTGTACCCATCTTCTGATGGCTACTTCCAGCAGGATAACGCGCCATGTCACAAAGCACAAATCATCTCAAACTGATTTCTTGAACATGACAATGAGTTCACTGTACTCAAATGGCCTCCACAGTCACCAGATCTCAATCCAATAGAGCACCTTTGGGATGTGGTGGAACGAGAGATTGGCATCATGGATGTGCAGCCGACAAATCTTCAGCAACTGAGTGATGCGATCATGTCAATATGGACCAAAATCTCTGAGGAATGTTTCCAGCACCTTGTTGAGTCTATGCCACGAAGAATTAAGGCACTTCTGAAGGCAAAAGGGGGTCCAACCCGGTACTAGCAAGGTGTACCTAATAAAGTGGCCAGTTAGTGTATATAATGGAGTCACCCAAAAAATTTCATGGTTCCCATAAAAACTCTCACTTTTATTAATCAAATTAGTTAGAAATTAATGAAAAATATAGTCAAGACATTGACAAGGTTAGAAATAATGTTTTTTACTTGTAAAGGTAATTTTGTCCTTTTGTCAAAGAATCCTCCATTTGCCGCAATTACAGTCTTGCAGAACTTTGGCATTCTAGCTGTCAATTTGAGGTAATCTGAAGAAATTTCCCCACATGCTTCCTGAAGCACCTCCCACAAGTTGGATTGGCTTGATTGGCACTTCTTACATACAATGCGGTCAAGCTGCTCCCACAACAGCTCAATAGGGTTGAAAGATCTGGTGACTGTGCGTGCCACTCCATCATAGACAAAATACCAGCTGACTGCTTCTTCCCTAAAATGTTCTTGCATAGTTTGGAGTTGTGCTTTGGGTCATTGTCCTGTAGTAGGAGGAAATTGGCTCCAATCAAGCACCGTCCACAGGGTATGGTACCTGGGTGGTGTGCACGTTTCTTATTTAATATCAATAGGTTATTAAAATTTTATTTTAATAAAATGGCACAGTACTACAACACAAACCTTATAACATTTATTTACATTTGATTAATCACACATAATGCCTCTGACCCACCACTTAACAAAGCACACAGTATATTTGGTGGCAAAGCAGCCTGGATATTTTAACTGGTGGTGGCCACCAGTTAGAATATAAAAATACATACCAATGCAATCATAGGTAAAAGTCACCAGATCTGCCCTTGTGGCTGGGAAAAGGTAACAACTGTTACGCTCTAAAACTGAGTGGTTCACTCCAAAGCAACGAGCAGAGACACCATAGTAACAACATACAGTTAGCTAATGTTAACAAGAACAATTTCATAATTGTATTCCCCTGTTAGTATTAGCAAGTGCATGACAATCGTTTTTATTTAGCTGCGATTGGCACCATAGCTATTATACGTTGCAGAGTATATCCAACATATGCATGTAAACGAATAATGCCTTTTTGTCAAATCTGGCGCGACACTTCCTAACGTTCTAAAACTGCACTTGGCGATTTGACAAGCCAAGTTTTTTGCGACGACATTCAGCCACCTTGTAACTAGTTCACACTGCTGCTAAATTGTAACAAGCTTGTTTGGAGGGTGACGCTGTGTAAGCAGACCTGTATTTTACCTGGGAGTGTGCACGCAAGGTGATTGACAGGCAGGTAGCCCTTACTCCTTGCAAAAAACTCCCCCGATTGGTTGGGGATAGGCGGGCGTCCCTAGATTTTTTAAAATCTGAATACAGGGCCCAGGGCGCTGTATATGAGCGCACCTTGTCTCTGAGCGTTTGGTTTAATGATATCCTCCAGGAGGTATGTAATGAACGTAAAAAAAACAATTTTTTTTATTTATTGCTAGAAATTGAAACTTTCATACTGCACCTTTAAAGACTCTGAGCAGGTGGAGGAATTAAGGATAGGATTGAACAGAGGCCTAGAGAGAATTGAGAAGTCAGGGTTGCCAGGAAAGCTAAAACTATGGTGCCTACAGTTTGGTGTTCAACCCCAGCTCATGTGGCCATTGACAGTGTATAATATACCCATCACTAAAGTTGAAAAGCTAGAAAGAAGAGTCAGCTTTTATGCTAGGAAATGGTTAGGGGTGCCACGGTGTCTTAGTAGCCTGGCTCTTTATGGGAAAGGTGCTCTGGAGCTGCCGCTTACCGGGCTGACGAAGGAATTTAAGTGCAATAAAGCTAGATTAGAAATGACACTTATGGAATACCGAGATAGTATAGTAATAAAAGCGGTTCCCACATTAGCAACAGGACAGAAATGGAATCCAAAAGAGGCAGTACTGCAAGCAAAAGCAGCACTACGGAAATAGTAGGACAAGTACAGCATGGACGAGGAGGATTTGGACTTGGTACAAGTAAACAGAGATGGTCAAAAGCAACCCCTTTGGAACAACGCAAATTACTCAGAACAAATACGTAAGCAAGAGGAAGCAGTAAGAAGCGCTAACTATCTCACAAGCCAAACAGGCGCGATGAATAAACTTGGAAAGTGTAGAGCAGAGGAAAATTACCTGGAAGGACTTGTGGGGAATGGAGTCCACAAGAATTAGCTTCATTGTTAGGGTAACCTACGATGTACTGCCAACACCGACAAATCTTATCCCATGGGTAGGTGAGGATCCAACATGCCCCCTCTGTGGCGGGACGGCTAATCTCAAACACATAATGACTGGGTGCAGGACGAGCCTTACTCAAGGAAGATACACCTGGCGCCACAATCAAGTACTAAAATGCTTGGCGGAAGCAATAGAGCATAGGCGCTCAACAGTTAATGCCCTGCCAATTGGAGCAGAGGGCGACATGCACCAAATTAGCTTTGTCAGGGAGGGAGTTCCAGGAAAGAAGAGCGATAGGGCAAAACAAGACTCAGGGCAGCTGAGGATAGCATGTGATTGGAAAATGCTTGCTGATGTCGGCCAACAACTGAGAGTCCCATCAGAGATTGCAACAACCAACTTAAGACCAGATTTATTACTCTGGTCCAACATACAGCAAATAGTTTATTTTTAGAGCAAGCAGTCCCGTGAGAAGAAGCAATAGACGAGGCAAACGAAAGAAAGAAACTACGCTACAGCGAATTAGCAGCTGAGGCAGAACAGCGAGGTTGGAGAACAAAGGTGTGCACTGTGGAAGTTGGATGTCGTGGATTTGTGGCAATATCAACAACTAAACTACAGTGCATCCGGAAAGTATTCATACCCCTTCACTTTTTCCACATTTTATTATGTTACAGCTTAATTCCAAAATGGATTAAAAAAAAAAAATTCTCAACACAGTACCGCATAATGACAAAGTGAAAAAGGTTTTTTAGAATTTTTTGCAAATGTATTAAAAAGAAAAAAATTAAATATCACATGTACATAAGTATTCACACCCTTTACTCAACACTTTGTTGAAGCACCTTTGGCAGCAATTACAGCCTCAAGTCTTCTTGAGTATGATGCTACAAGCTTGCCACACCTATTTTGGGGCAGTTTCTCCCATTCTTCTTTGCAGATCGTCTCAAGCTCCATCAGGTTGGATGGGAAGCATCGGTGCACAGCCATTTTCAGATCTCTCCAAAGATGTTTAATAGGGTTTAAGTCTGGGCTCTGGCTGGGCCACTCAAGGACATTCACAGACTTGTCCCGACGCCACTCCTTTGTTATCTTGGCTGTGTGCTTAGGGTCGTAGTCCTGTTGGAAGGTGAACCTTCGCCCCAGACTGAGGTCCAGAACGCTCTGGAGCAGGTTTTCATCAAGGATCTCTCTGTAAATTGCTGCATTCAACTTTCCCTTGATCCTGACTAGTCTCCCAGTTCCTGCCGCTGAAAAACACCCCCACAGCATGATGCTGCCACCACCATGCTTCACTGTAGGGATGGTATTGGCCAGGTGATGAGCAGTGCCTGGTTTCCTCCAGACATGACGCTTGGCATTCAGGCCAAAGAGTTTAATCTTGGTTTCATCAGACCAGAGAATTTTGTTTCTCATGGTCTGAGTTTCCTTTAGGTGCCTTTTGGCAAACTCCATGCGGGCTGTCATGTGCCTTTTACTGAGGAGTGGCTTCCGTCTGGTCACTCTACCACAAAGGCCTGATTGGTGGAGTGCAGCAGAGATGGTTGTCCTTCTGGAAGGTTCTCCCATCTCCACAGATGAACACTGGAGCTCTGTCACAGTGACCATCGGGTTCTTGGTCACCTCCCTGACCAAGGCCCTTCTCCCCCGATTGCTCAGTTTGGCCGGGCAGCCAGCTCTAGGAAGAGTCCTGGTGGTTCCAAACTTCTTCCATTTGCGAATGATGGAGACCACTGTGCTCGTTGGGACCTTCAAATGCTGTAGAAATTTTTTTTGTACCCTTCCCCAGATCTGTGCCTCGATACAGTCCTGTCTCGGAGGTCTACAGACAATTCCTTGGACTTCATAACTTGGTTTGTGCTCTGACATGCACTGTCAACTGTGGGACCTTATATAAACAGGTGTGTGCCACTGTATATTTTAGTATTAAGTGAAGGTGTAAGCTGCAGGAAGTGTGAAGTTTTGTGGAATTACCTGTGAAGTGTGGAAATCTGCCTAAGACGTTTGTTATGGGTCCGATTGAAACTATGCAAAATAGCAAGAAACCAAGACGACAGAACTCATAGGTGCAAGAGGCAATTTTGTTTCTCTCAATTTAAAGCATTTTTGAGACAAATGTGGTGACTGTAGCTAAAAGGAGCACAGTAATATGGCTTATTTGAAAATGTCGTTTGACAATGCACTGTAGAGCCTCCCAATGGCCGACATGGCCTACATTTTTACTGGATGTTGCAGGCCTATATGATCTTATATTGACAGAGTTTGATGGCGCTCAAGCATTTCTGTCTTTAATTTATAGCTTGAATTTTATTGGTCTGTGGTGGTCACGTGGTTTGGACTACCAGCTTATTTGTTGCAGCACAACAACCTGTTACACTCATGCTACACACCAAGTTTAGTATAATATTTGTTTGCATTTAGGAAAGGTTTAAAGGGATTTTCCGGTATAGCGCCCCCCTATGGCCACACACAGCATATGTCTTCTTCTTATCTTACCAATAATATGTACCAAGATTGGTGACAATCATGCGGTTGTGGAGATACGCCTGCACTTCAAAGTGAAAGCCGCAGAGAGTTGTTGGATATGACATCTGCTGTATTTTGAAGTGTCCACATTTTTATTATTATTGATGGGCACTAGCAACGGATGCTACCTGTATAGTTTTGTGGAAATCCAACAAACGGCCTAAGACTAGTTCTCACAAGTAGGTTATATTATACAATGGTGGTGCTAAAGGAATGGGTATATGGACCCCAAAAGTGATGTTTCCATTTCGCAGACTAGAATACTAATTAATACTACTACTACTACTACTACTACTACTACTTATTATTATTATTATGATTATGATTATTATTATTATCCATCCATCCATTAGCTAAACCGCTTATCCTATGCAGGGGGGGCTGGAGCCTATCCCAGCCGACACAGGGCGAGAGGCGGGGTACACCCTGGACAGGTCGCCAGTCTATCACAGGGCCATATAATAACAATAATAATAATAATAATAATAAAAATACGTACAATTACAAAAGGGCAGTGTCAGGGTGTCACTAGTACAGGGGTGGCCAACCCGCGGCTCTTGAGCCGCGTGCGGCTCTTTGCCCAGTTTCATGCGGCTCTTCAGGTCGTATCGAATTTTATTTGTGTGTGAGTGTGTATGTGTGGTGTCAGTATGAGAGCATGACAGCGCATCTAATTTTGATATGGCTCAAGAGCCAATCACAAAAATGCCTGCGATTCAGTGAACCAATTACCTTCGAGGGGGGAAAAACCGATCGTTGAGTAAACACTATCTGACAATCTGATTTCGATCCTAAAATGGCAGGGGAAAAATGTACACCTAAGCGAAAAAATGAAGACGAACAAAGGATGTTTTTAGTAGAGTGGGAGAGTTCATATTTTTTTAGCGAACGCAATTGCAAGCCATTTTGCCTTATATTCCAGACAGCCCATTTCAAGGCTTCAAATCTTCAGCACCATTTCACCTCACTCCATGCTAACATCGACCAGGAATTCCCAAAAGGTACTGAACTTCGCAAGCAGAAGTTAAACACCTTGAAAAGTCAGGCAGAAAAGCAGACAGTTTTTCAAAAAAATAACGAAGCACTCGGAGACCGTAATGCTTGCGTCATGTCAAGTTTCTTGGAACATAGCACAAGCTAAAAAGCCATACAATGAAAGGGAGTTTGTTAAAAAATGCCTCAGTGACGTGGTTTAAATCTTGTCTCCAGAAAACAAAAACCTGAAACAAGCGGTATCAGACGTCCAACTGTCCCGCCACACTGTTGAACACAGAATATCGGACATTAACACCGCCATTGAAGCGCAGTTACACTCTGATCTTCAAACATGCAAGTATTTCAGTGTGGCTTTGGATGAGTCTTGTGACATACAAGACAAGCCTCAGCTGGCAATATTTGCACGATCGGTGTCAAACGATTGTGTTATAAAAGAAGAACTCCTTGATATTGTGCCATTTAAAGACAGAACCCGTGGCATCGATGTGAAATAAACAATGATGAATGTATTTGTGAAAGCAAATGTGCCCAAACAGAAACTAACTGCAATAGCTACGGATGGAGCGCCATCTATGGTCGGATCTGTGAACAGGCTTGTGGGGCTGTGCAAAGCGGACAACACATTTCCCGAGTTTTGGAATTTCCACTGCATCATTCACCGGGAGTAACTTATCACTGAATTTAGACCACGTCATGAAGCCTGTGATGGAAATCGTAAACTACATCCGCACGCATGCTCTTAACCACAGGCAATTTAAGAATCTCGTCGCTGAACTCGACCAAGGGCTTCCAGGAGACCTGCCGCTGCACTGCACTGTGAGGTGGCTTTCTAAAGGCAAAGTGCTGTCTCGCTTCTTTGAGCTTTTGGATGCGGTGAAACTGTTCATGGAAGAGAAGGACAAGGATTATCCCGAGCTCTCAGACCCCAAGTGGATTATGGATCTGGCCTTTTTGGTCGACATACTGTGTCATCTGGACAGACTGAACCTGGATCTGCAGGGAAAATAAAAAATGCTGCCTGGCCTAGTGCAAAGTGTATTTGCGTTTGTTAACAAACTGAAACGGTTTGACACATCTTCAAAAGGGAGCATTAGCGCATTTTCCCTCTCTGCTTAAAGCAAGCAGACAAGCCACCGGTGCCACCCTGAAAAAGCAAACCGACCGATATGCAACATTGGTTGAAACCCTGCACAAAAACTTTGCGACCCGGTTCCATGATCTACAGCTGAAAAGGTCACAGATTACGTTCCTTGTCGACCCTTTTAATGCTGAGATGGACTGTTTGAAAGCCCCGCTAGTCACGAACGAGGCGGTGGCCGAGTTGGAGATGATTGAACTTTCTGAGGAAGACCGACTGAAACCTGTTCTGAGGGAAGGCACCCTTGAGTTCTGGAAAACTGTGCCAATGGAAAAATATCCCAATGTCAAACGGGCTGCGCTCAAGCTACTATCAATGTTTGGGTCAACATACGTCTGTGAATCTGTGTTTTATACCCTGAAACCTGTAAAATCAAAGTATCAATCTGTTCTGACTGACACACATGTGAAAGAATTGCTTCGAGTGACCTCAACGGAATACAAGCCAGATTTGAGGAGGATTGTTCAAGGGAAGGAATGTCAGAAGTCCCACTAATTTAAAGAAGCAACTGAGAGTTTGTGTGTGAGTGCACTGTTCATTGTTGATAATAACTGGCCTCTGAATACTGGTAGGAGAGGATTAATTCAATTTATGTCAATATTATGGTGTGTGACATTTACAATAAATCTGTCTGAGCAGAGCTATGTGTGTCTGTCTGTGTGAGGGTGTGTGTGTCTTTGGGAGGGAGGGTCTTTGTGTGTGTGTGTGTGTGTGTGTGTGTGTGTGTGTGTGTGTGTGTGTGTGTGTAAAGTTTTAGATTTTCATTTTGTCTGTGAGAGAGAGAGGGGAGGAAGAGAGTGAAGGAGCACAGAGAAAGGCTGAGAGCAGAGAGAGGGGGGGGGGGGGGGGGGCGCATCTGTGACTGTGTGTATGATGTGGCTCTTTGCAGTAACACAGTAAAAAATGTGGCTCTTAGTCTCTGACTGGTTGGCCACCCCTGCACTAGTATATCTAATGCTGCTCTGAGGGTAGTGTAGTTACTGTGGCATATATTGTCCTGTCTCTGGTATACAGTGCATCCGGAAAGTATTCATACCCCTTCACTTTTTCCACATTTTATTATGTTACAGGCTAATTTCAAAATGGATTAAATAAAAAAGAATTCTCAACATTCCACACACAATAACGCATAATGACAAAGTGAAATTTTTTTTTACAAATTTTTTGCAAATGTATTAAAAATAAAAATATAAAATATCACATGTACATAAGTATTCACACCCTTTACTCAATAGTTTGTTGAAGCACCTTTGGCAGCAATTACAGCCTCAAGTCTTCTTGAGTATGATGCTACAAGCTTGGCACACCTATTTTGGGGCAGTTTCTCCCATTCTTCTTTGCAGATTGTCTCAAGCTCCATCAGGTTGGATGGGGAGCGTCGGTGCACAGCCATTTTCAGATCTCTCCAAAGATGTTCAATCGGGTTCAAGTCTGGGCTCTGGCTGGGCCACTAAGGGACATTCACAGACTTGTCCCAAAGCCACTCCTTTGTTATCTTGGCTGTGTGCTTAGGGTCGTTGTCCTGTTGGAAGGTCAACCTTCGCCCCAGTCTGAGGTCCAGAACGCTCTGGATGCACTGTCTCTAACGCTGCTCTGGGGGCAGGGTGTCTCTTGCATATCCAATGCTGCTCAAAGGTTAGTGCACTGTCTCTAGTATATATACTGCTGCTCTGAGGGTAGGGTCTCATATCTACTGCTGCTTTGAGGGAAGGGTGTCTCTAGCATATCTAATGATATACTAAGTCTAACGTTATACTAAATGGGATGCTGCTCGCTCTGGGATTGAGTGATTCAACTATATTTAATTATGTTCTTCTGTGACTCCATTGATCAGTTTACTGTTAGTCGCTATGTTATTCAAATTCAGTTTACAAAATCATCAATGTAGCCAAACGGTGAGCCCAGGCTAGAACAAACTCCCTAGCTTGTTGTTGTCGTTGATCAGGACCATATAATGGCAAAACTTAAATCATTACTAACGAAAGCAATCATTGTCACTCACTATGAAATTACATTATGTGTTAACTGCAGTGTTTCCAGGATTTCTTTCAGCAGCAGGGGGTTGGGGGGGGGTTGTACCTGGGTGGTATGCACGCTGCTTATATAAACATGGGTTATTAAAAAATATTAAACAAAATGGCACCTGACGGCAAAACAAACTTTAAAAGATATTTATTTACATCTATTAAATCTTATATAATGCCTCTGACCCACTACTTACATAGCACACTGTATATTTGCCTCAGTGACAAAGTTTGCAGCCTGGCTTAACTTTTCTTGTTTATTTAAAGATGAGCTCTAAGGATCTGTCTAAGGAAACTCGCCCAGAGGTGGCCCATTGATGCTCATCTCCTGACTGTCTATTTACCTTACTTACAACAAGTTACATTTGTGAATAAGTAGCTCTCATCAGAAATATTTTATCACGCCACCAGTTAGAATGTTAAGATAGTGTGGTAGCCACCACCAATGTTAATTTCTTTTAGAACTAGAAGGCATTTCTTTCAACAAAAACTTAGGGGCATATTAAAGCAGACTGTCATTGAGCCGCTCCCGACCCTAGTAAATAACAAAGTGCGTTAGGCCACCCGACTAGCTTCCTCATCATCACCAGTGTTGGGACTAACGTGTTACCGTAATTTCACTACTATTCGTGGTAACTAGTAAAGTAACGCGTTATTATTCACATTGGAGTTACTAAATTACAGTTACTGAAAATGAAAAAGGGGCCGTTACTAGTTACTCTTATTTTCCCTATTTTACTGATACCAATATTGTTTTTTTACTCCTGTTCACTCTTTACTGTTGTTCATACGTGACTCTATCCTGTTTATATTTCTGTAATTGTGTGAAGTAGCCTTGTCTTACTGCGAGAATAAGAGAATGGCAAATCTACTGAGTTTCTCGTCGTGGAAATATACACATTATTTTACTCTGGTGGAGGTAAAGGATAAAAACATAGTGGTCAAATGTAATCTGTGCTCTGGGGGAAAAACTGTCTCCACGGCAAGCCATCTCCTCAAGCACCTGCTTAAGCAACATGCTACCACAAAACTCCTAGCAAGAGACTCACATGCTAATGATCCTGTGGCTGAACCCTCTTCCAAACAAGCAAGGCTTGATTTTCATCGTCCACGCGCTGTGACCCAGGGAGAACTGAACACGCTTATAGCTAGGTATGTAGTGGAGGACATGTTACCCATTTCAACTGTTGAATCACTGGCCTTCCAACAGCTTATCAGCAAAATACCGATGACGTGCCGAGATGGAATGCAACTAGGGAGAAAAATGTTTTCCTACCTGGGTTTGTGGCATCCTAGCGGATGTTCCGGCCTGGGATGTGGTTCAGGGGTGAGGGGATGGTCAGAGCGAGGGCCATGTCAGCAAAGAGACAGTATGTGCCTTTTGGAGACACTGAAGGCTAGAAGTTTGGGTTAAGTCATAACATTAAGTCATGTCTTAGTTTCCTGCGTACGTGTCTTTAGATATGCTGATTATGAACATGTGATCCATCTTGTCCAATGGAATGATTGTTTATCTTATAGACCTAAATACTCGTTAGAACCTTGTCAACTAATCAGAACTTGCTATGTCGTTAGACTGATCTGACTGTAGTATTTTCTCTGTGTACAGACTCTGACTCAGACTCTGTAGTCATCAATAAAATTGTACTTGATCTTTACATGGTTTCTCCGTCTCATTAAATGGTTATTTTCTGTCATAGATTGAAATTTCCTTAACACTGGACAAAGAGTACACTAAAATGGAAAATGAGCTTAAGAAAACGTTTGAGGGTTTAGAGTACGTTTCGACCACTGCAGACATTTGGACTGTTCACAATAAAAGTTTCCTTGGAATAACTGTGCACTGGATAAATCCAAGCAATTTGCAACGAGAGAAAGCAGCACTTGCCTGTAAACGAATAAAAGGAAAACACACGTATGACATCATTGCAAGTGAGATAGATCATGTTCACTCATTGTACGGCCTCTCCAACAAACTCACGGCAATTGTACGGACAATGGATCAAATTTTGTTAAAGCATTTAAAATGTATAAGCCAGTCGTAGAGCAGTCGGAATCTGAAGATGAAGTGATCTTCACAGATATGGAGGACGCGCTTAGCACTAACACTACTGGTGATGAGCTTATTTCGTTACCTCCGCACCAGAGATGCGCATCGCACACACTCAACCTCGTATCAAGCACAGATGTGGAGAAATGCCTTTTGGCAAATCCTGACACCAAAGCGGTCTACAGAAGTGCTACCGGGAAGTGTGCGGGCCTTTGGAATAAGGTGAGCCGGTCTACCGTGGCTTCAGAGATTGCGGAGAACGTGCTTGCCAAGAAGATATTAGTACCATACACTACAAGATGGAATTCATTCCATGACGCTCTGAGTAGAATTTTGGAAATACCGTTGGCAGAGTTGAGCACCATCTCCTCTCAACTGCAATTCAAATGTATTAGTGAGCGGGAGCATCAATTTCTTAAGGAATATTGTGCCATCATGAAGCCACTCACTGTTGCACTGGACATATTGCAAGGAGAGGATAATTGCTACTACGGTACAATGTTACCTACCTTAAAAATACTGATGTCCAAGACTCTGATGCTGAGAGATGGTCTCTCCCGAACTACAGCTGGCCTACCTGATGCCATAGTCCAGGTAGGAAACCCTAATTAAAACAGCAAACCATATACACACATGTCCAGACCACATATTTTTTACTTTGGTTGGTTATGCTAACTGGCTTGCAAACTAGGCCTATTTTGGCCTATGTCATAATCTAACAGCTACTATATGTATTTATTTATTAATTGCAGGCAATCAAAATATGATTTGCATCAGTTTTAGAAAGCAAAGATGCTTTGCTGGCTGCTGTCACACTACCCAAATTTAACCTGCGCTGGTTGAGAGATGTGGAGTGGAGAGACAACGTCAAGGGAATACTGTCAGCAGAGTGTCGCAGACTTTTCCCTGAGGAGTAACTGGCAAAGGTTCCGACAACACCAGCCTCAGGTCCCTCGGTGCATGACTTTTTTTCTTTTCAAGAAGAAGAAGACACCTACAGCAACCATGAAACTGAAATATCGGAGTACTTTAAGTCAGCCGGAACTGGCATGGAGATCCTCAACCAATTTCCCACCGTAAAGAAAATATCACTAAAATAGAACACTGCTACTCTGTCTAGTGCTCCAGTTGAAAGACTCTTTATCCTTGGAAATCTAGTGCTGTCTCCAAAAAGGAACAAGCTATCGGACCAAAGATTTGAGAAACTTCTCCTTATGAGGTACAAAAACTGTTTTAGGTAGGCCTAAGGGAGCAAATAATAGCAACATGCAGTGGCGATAATTTCAATTACAGATTAGAAATATATTGTTACTTTAAATTCGAATAAAGTTCATTGCTGACCATTTTGTGAAACTTTATTTTGTCCGCTTTGAATGTGGGAATATATAGCTATAAACGTAAGCCCTGAGTTTTGAGGCCTGTCGGTTGGCCTAAAAAAATAAAGCCTAAAGAGACTAATTTCATTTAGGAGATAGGAATTAAATTAGGTAACTCAAAAGTTACTAACCATAGTAACGCTTTACTTTTTGAAGGGAGTAATTGGTAAAGTAACTAAATTACTATTTTTTTAAAGATGTAATGAGTAACTGTAACTAATTACACATTTCCAGTAACTAGCACAACACTGATCATCACATATATTTTTATTCTAATCTTGGAGCAATATTTTAACAAACTCTTCTGAAAATATAATCAGGAATATTTTAATACATAGCTGAGATATTTAGACATCATTGGCTACTTCTATTGAAGTAACGTTACCGGTAGTAGGCCTATTATGTTACTGACTTGAGTTCGTTAACGTTAGCTGGAACATTATTTCCCGATTATTAATAATAATCAGTTGGCCATTAACATCAATAGAGAATAGATTGCGCATGTTTATTTAAAGAGGAAAATGTATCTAATTTACATTGGCTAGTTTAATCTACTTTTTTCTTGTTCTCTGGTAACGTAGCCTATCCTATCCTTTGCCCTGTTTGTCACTCTGCCAGTCTGAGGTCAAAATGCTGTACTCGTGCTGCTGTTTATTTGATCGTCATGAGTCGTTCCAGTTGAACAAAGTGGATGGAGCAGATGACCGTTCATTTGAGTTTAGTGCGGCGGACTCTGCAGTCGTGTAATTGCAACTTCATGACATTTAACAAAATTCTGAAGCTGTGGCGGCAATAATTGTGCATAGCGGAAACACTGATCTAGAAAAATAAACGTAAGAAATACCTGGTTATTTTCTGTCGAATCGATTCACCAGCCGAGTGAAATGGAGAGATGTTTGTAAACATTAAAGATGCGCACTCATTGGCTGAGATTTTCGTTGTAAAATGTTTTCTGCTTACTACAACAGTTTGTCACCCAGTGACCCTCTTTAAATTTCACTGCTCAAAAAAATTCAGGAAATCAGGAAAAATCATGCTGGATATCTATACTGATATGGACTGGGTAATGTGTTAGGAATGAAAGGATGCCTCATCGTTTGATGGAAATGAAAATTATCAACCTACAGAGAGCTGAATTCAAAGACACCCCGAAAATCAAAGTGAAAAAATGATGCGGCAGGCTA
>JAPMUY010006678.1:0-17500 GCA_026901105.3 Galaxias olidus
TACATTATAGGTGACTATATGTCGATATGACTAACAAAGTGTGTGAGGTCACTGCTTCACTGGATGAGTGACAGGCAATGGGGTCCAATCGGCAGGCGGTAAGGAATGGGTTTGGACCATGATTAGGGGGACAGCTGACGGGAGGGTAGAACGAGCAATAGAAAAGGAGGAGAAGAGAAAGAACACGCTGCCAAAGAAAAGCAGGGAGAGGGAACAGTTGTACCCCGCAGAGAGCCATTACACGGGTGTCACTGACACTGTCTCACATGTCGCTGGGCGCTGGAGCACCGCGCCGAAACACACACACACACACACACACACCAACCCAGAGTTGGTCACTAGGGTGTGTGTTGATGGGAACCATTGTGTGTGTGTGTGTGTGTGTGTGTGTGTGTGTGTGTGTGTGTGTGTGTGTGTGTGTGGACACGGGGTAGACAGGCATCAGAGGAGGTGCAGGTATCCTCTGTCAGCTCGGTGTCCTAGGCTCTGTGGTGCGTCACTGACACCCACACACGCTGACACCCTGTCCACACACGCACACACACATACACACACACACACACACACACACACACACACACACACACTAACATACACACACAAAACATACACTGTGGTCAGTAGGACAAAACAAATACTCAAATATAGTAAGCAAACGCAGATGTACTGTATATATGTGTGTGTGTGTGTGTGTGTGTGTGTGTGTGTGTGTGTGTGTGTGTGTGTGTGTGTGCGTGTATGTACGTACAGTGGGTATTTACACACATACACAACAATAAGGTATACTTACATTCACACATTCTCACATTTAAATGTCCTATTTTACATATGTAATGGTAGAACGATACGGGTGAAAGACGGCCTGAAGCATCAGCTAGCTGTGTGTGTGTGTGTGTGTGTGTGTGTGTCAGGGCTCTGACTAGCAGCGGCCCTATACCCTGTCGTTGCTGCACAGCCACTCCGGCTCACGGAGACACTGACTGGCAGATAAATAACACTCTAAACTCCCTTATAGAGGAAAACAAAAAGGAGAGAGAGAGAGAGAGAGAGAGAGAGAGAGAGAGCGTGGGGGTAGATGTTGTGAGGCAAGAGAGGCTTCATTAGCGGGATTGGAGCAGTGAGTTTCCTGACACGCGTCAACCGGAGAGAGGGGGTTTGTCACTCAGAACACACAGACACAGACACACACACACACACACACACACAGAGACACAGACACATAGTCTGAATCCCTTTTCTGGGAAATAAAAAAAGGTGATTGTTTTAAAAGCCCTGGTGAGGGGAAACGAAACTACTGACGATTAAGAAACGGCAACAGTTGAGAGGCTGATAAAAAAAGATGGACGATGTGGCAGTCCAGCCCTCTGAATTCAGGTGCAGGCAAAACGAAGACATATGTTTGGATTCAATTTGAGGTATTTTACACTGGCGGAACCAGGACCAACACCCTTTTCCCTCAGACAGGAAGCAGCCTGTCATCGCCGCGGACTCCGCGGACATCGCGGGCCTAACGCGAGGCGAGGGGGTGTCGCTCATAGCTCCTAATAGGGCTGTGGTGGCCCCGGTGTTACTGTCTGGGAGGCCCCTGGCCCCTCGGCCCCGTTCTGAAGCTGGGCCCCGGAGATCAGGGGGATTTGGGGCAGAGCTGTGTGTATTAGAACCAGCTGATGAAAACAGAGTGAGGTCTACTGTAGGAGGGGGAACGGCTGGGTGGGAGATCACACCGCTCGCTACAGAGGGATCACAGGAGGGGGCGGGGGGGGGGGGGGGGGGACACTGAGGACGTGTTTCAAATCAACCATTCATCATTAAAGTCAATCAGATATAGAAAACTTTCATTATATATACAGTATATATTCTTTTTATTTATTTATTTATTTTTATTCCAAATATATTTGGAAACATGCTAAAGTAGTATGATCTATATATACATTTTATTAAATAAAATTACAATGAAATTTATACAAAGACTAAATTAATTTATTTTATTAATTTAGATTTTGCAGTTGTAACTGCTGCAATTGTATATAATTATATATGCGTGTGTGTGCGTTTGTGTGTGTGTGTGTTTTTAAAGTCGGTCTGTGAGCGGTTTACTAACAGAAGCTGTTTCCACATACAAGGCCTCAAAACCTAAGACCATCCTGTTCCACTTAAACACTTGCACCACACACACGCACATAAACTTACACACACACACACACACACACACACACACACACACACACACACACACACACACACACACACACACTGGTCTAACCACAAGCACATGTTCGCTCGCTCTTAACTAATTCATTCAGGAACACTTTGGTTTGGGTTCGGGAGACCAAACCTCTGTACCTTTGATTAAAAAATGTGTCTGACTGCAATTACATGGGAGGGCTGGAGAGAGGAAACGCTCCCATGGTGGTTTTAGAGATCGCTGGCGTGACATTTTCCTCCTCTTTTTTTTACATTCCCCTGTTCTTTTCCTTTCTTTTCCAGAGTTTGGCTCTGTGTCGGCAGCACAGGGGGGAGAGGCGAATTGGAGGGCTGGTGACATTGGAACCATGTAAAGAGCACCAAGGAGGACTAGGTGGACTAGGTGACAGACAGAGAGTAGTGGACAGTGTCTGCTGTGGACCGTGCATTACACCACCAGCTATTCTCAGTAAAAAAAAAACACTGTTGCAGTCTGGGCATGTACAGTAAATATATACACTTGAACATCGCGTGTGCCTGTGGATTTACAATTGTGTGTGTGTGTGTGTGTGTGTGCGCGCGTGTGCGTGTGCATATCAGTGCACTTGCTCTTCGGTGCACACGTCCGTGTGTGTGTGCTTTTTGATACACGGCGCGCGTGTGTGTGCGTGTGCTCATTTCGGTGCACCTGCGTGTGAGCTACGCGCGCGCGCCTGTGCGTGTGTGCGTGCGGGCGTCTGACCTGCAGGATGTAGCCGCGGACGTAGTCGCGCAGCGTCCAGCCCAGGCCGTGCAGGATGTGCAGCACCTCCTCCTGCTTGAGCACGCTGAAGAGGCGGTCCAGCAGGATCTTCAGCCGCACCGGCACCGCCTGCGTCCCGTACAGCATCAGGCTGCTGATGTCAAACACCACGTTGGACTGCACGATCTCCACCTGGGTGGGGTGGTACAGGTGCTGCGTGCTCAGCTTGTCCAGCGCTGTGAGGACACACACACACACACACACAGAGGGAGAGAGAGGGGAGGGGGGGGGGGGGTTAATGACTATTGGGTTTGGGTTCAGTCGTGTGTGGGAGGCCCCTTGCCCACTCAGCACGGGGAGATAACGACCCCCTCGGCCAGATAAAAGAGGTGGCGTTCATTCAATTGTCAGCCTTTTTTTCCCATTTTGGTCCTCTCTCTCTCTCTCTCTGTCTCTCTCTCTCTCTCTCTCTCTCTCTCTCTCTCTCTCTCTCTCTCTCTCTCTCTCTCTGTCTCTCTCTCTCTCTCTCCCTCTCTCTCTCTGTCTCACGCTCTCTCTCTCCGTCTCTCTGTCTGGCGCTCTCTATCTCTCTGTCTCTGGCTCTCTCTATCTCTCTCTCTCTCTCTCTCTCTCTCTCTCTCTCTCTCTCTCTCTCTCTCTCTCTCTCTCTCTCTGGTTGGTGCCCCTGCTGCCTGTGCCGTTAGAGAGCTGTCACATCATTCGGGGGCCCTCTGGCCGTTCTGCTGGGTTCCCCTCTTTCCTCTTCCCCCTCTTATCCTTGCTCCTTCCTTTCATCCATTTCTGCTCCCCTTTCATATCTTTTCACCTCGTCTCCTCTCTCAGCCGCTCTCTATCTTTCTCTCCAGCTCATCATCCCTCTTTCACCCCCCCCCCCCACCTCCACCCCGCACCCTTTTCTCAGGGTGACACCTGTTTGGGGTCTCTCTGTCCTAGCTCCTTGCTATCTCTCTCATCTCATAACTCTATCCTTCTCTCCGTCTCACTCTTTCAGCTCTCCACCTGCCTGTCAGGGTGACACCTGGTCGTTTCTCTCTCTCTCTCTCTCTCTCTCTCTCTCTCTCTCTCTCTCTCTCTCTCTCTCTCCGTCGCCCTCCTCCTCCTCCTCCTCCTCCTCCTCTCTCCGTCTCGCAGAGTGACACCTGGTAGGGTCTCGCTCTGATCCCAGGACAAGGCCGCGTGTGTTTCCCCCTCCTCCCCGCTGACGGAGGGCCCAGGCTGACAGCACTCCCCCGCCAGACGAGAGCGTCATAAAAAAATGAAGAACTCCTTGTCAGAGTGGCTGCCAACGCCGACACGAACCGCAGAGCGAGGGGAGAGGGGGAGAGACGGATGAACGGGGGGGTTCAGAGTCGGAGTCACTTCTGGAGCGATCCTTTGATTCATTACAAAGGGCGTGCACGTTCGTCGGCGCACGGATTGGTGTAATTATCCGTACTGTTGTTCCGCGGTCGTTTGAATTTGAATGTAGGTTTCATCGTTTCGTGCCAATACAGCACCATTTAATTGAACCGAATCTAATTGAGAAGGAGACGGAGCTCCTCTCTCTCTCTCTCGCTCTTTCTCTCTCTCTCTCTCTCTCTCTCTCTCTCTCTCTCTCTCTCTCTCTCTCTCTCTCTCTCTCTCTCTCTCTCTCTCTGTCTCTGTCTGTCTGTCTGTCTCTCTCTCTCTCTCTCTCTCTCGCTCTCTCTCTCTCTCTGTCTGTCTCTCTCTCTCCCTCGCCCGGACATAATCCAAGCAGGTGTTTTCTTTTATGCCCCCCCCCCTCCCCCGAGTTCTCCCTCATTCCTCCCTTTTTTCTTGTGTCCACGTGAAAAGGTCACGAGGTGCGGCCTTTTTCTCGTCACAGACAATGTAGCATCATCTGAAGCTCATGCAGTGCGGGGGCTTTACAAGCTGTTGGGGACAGTGGGGGGAATAATGTTTGTCGGCAGCTATAAGGGGACAAAAAAAATAGAGCTGTCTTTTTAAATCAAATCAAATCTATGGTGCAATAAACAGTGTAAATCCATTCTATGGATTCTGTGATGTTGATATAGATGTAGAGTGTGGGAGCTGGCTATCTGCTGTAGTTAGTGGGGGCCCTGTTTTTGCTCCCTCCATTGATGAGGAGCTGTTCCTTCACACACCGCGCTAGAACACAGCCATGGAGGGGAGAAAGAGAGTGAGAGGGAGGTGTCGAGAGAGATAGAGACACAGAGAGAGAGATAGAGGGAGATAGAGAGAGAGATAGAGGGAGATAGAGAAAGAGATAGAGAGAGAAAGAGAGAGAGAGAGAGGTGTCGAGAGAGATAGAGACACAGAGAGAGATAGAGGAAAATAGAGCAAGAGATAGAGAGAGAGAGAGAGAGAGAGAGAGAGAGGAAAAGAGAGCGAGAGAGCAAAGGTGATGCAGTGGATCAAACATCGCCCGACGATATGTCGAAATGAAATCCACGCTTTGTCATCAATCATATCTCCGTTCCACAAGCATACGGTCGCCAAGCAGGGGCACTCAAAATGGCGGCCTCTTACCGTGGGCCACCCAGCCGTGCTTGCACTGGTCACATGTCCGCAGGTGGATCTTCCCTGGCTGGAAACATTCGCATGTGCAGTTCACCAGAGTGCAGCGAATGGCCTATGGAAGCAAAGAGAGAAAGCGAGAGAGAGATAGAGAGAGAGCGAGAGAGAGAGAGAGAGAGAGATTCATTTATTTAGCTATCCAAGAAACTGCAGTTATTGAACAAAGGGCACACATTACATATGTAGCTGCATCTGACATGCATTATTTTAAAACACACACACACACACACACACATACACAATATATATATATATATTATACACATTTCCCACATTTCTGTTTCTGTTTAGCTGTATATTTAATGAGTCAATTAAATTTGAACTCCGTTTCCCAGTGTTCACCAGAACAGAGAGCGGGAGCCTTTCCTTTACCATGTAATGTACTCGTGAGTTGAGTCTCCATACTGAATACCAGAGATGCACTCAGAGTGACCTCTAAAAGCTTTTAGCTGTGAAAGGTTATGTGTCAGAACATGACAGGGCCATCTCAGGCCCAGGGAAAAGAGCTCATCAGCAGAACAGGGAAGTCAGTTACATTTCAGTTGCCAAGGGTCCAGAACAGGAGCCCGTTCACGCTTAGAGGGAACTAAAGTGTGTGTGTGTTTGTTCTTATGTGCACGTTACATAAGAAATCCGAAAAAATATTGTTTGTCAAAATTTGAAATGGCAAAAAAATATTACTTTGACTGACACATAAAAAAAATATAAGTTTTGGGAAAATATCAAAGTAGGCAATTCATATGGCTCTTGGAAAACCATCATATTTCTTATTGAAATGAATATTAGAAAGGAAAGAAAAACAACAGAGAGAGAAAAAGAAAGAGGACAGAGAGAGAAAAGCGAGGCTTCGGGATCCTCCATAAATCAACGACGGCAGCCTCTGCCTTATCAGGACATTGTTGTGTTAGAAAGATGAAAGTGATCAATCAAAATAATCAAAGCGAAATACTCGCAGTCACTTCAAAGACAAATAGCTTTAAAGCCAAGGAAACATGTGTTTTTGTAAGGACATCGCGGAGCGAGACCGGCATTGGGAAAGGAAACCTTAGAACAAAGTGACTCACCGCTAACTCTTGTTCCCTGTGAGTAATCCCTTATCTATCGGCTTACAACTCCCAAAATCACTCTCGGTGTTGATCAAAATGACAAATTATTAACTTGGAATGATTATCATCGATTCCACATTATGCATTTAACATTTGGCGAGTACACTGTGCAACTTTAATGGCTTAAGTGTGTGTTTCCATTTCGATACGCTTATGGCAGTGAAACATCTGCTATCACTGGAACTGCGGTAAAGGGAAATGGTACGTAGAGAAAAAGATGATGGATATGATTGCCATCTGCTTATTTTGGCAGGAAAATAATGATCCGATGGAAGTCGTTGTTGTCATAAGTTCAGTGTTCAACATGCGCAGAGAGAGAACTAGATTGAGTCCTGCTCAGGACACAGCTCATCAAACAACTTTATGAATTTACAGCCGCCTCGAAATATCTTATCTCATCTGGACCAAAACCTCACAGGCTGTGACCTAGCTGCGGAAGTGACACCAGTGCGACACACACACACACACACACACACACACACACACACGCACACGCACACGCACACACACATACACACACACACGCACACACACACGCACACACACCGAGGGTTGTAGGTCAGAGTCCAGCCATGCTGCAGGTGACCGTTATTTCTCAACCCCAGAGAGTGGGATCAGCACTTCTCCTCAGAGCAGGTTCCAGCGCTATGGATCCGTGTTATCTGCCACAGAGCTCCTGACAACAGAACACACCTATCCTCTACCACAGCACGCTTCTGCAGACGCAGGAGTCGTCAAAGTGGCTCTGCGTCTGATCTACTCACAGAGTACCAGTTCTATGGTTAAACCGTTCGGGGGGGTTGGGGGTAAAGGGGAGGCAAAGCGTCGAGGTCCCTGACAGGACAGCGTGGAGCGATGTTCCACTATGACAAAATGGCTCCCGCTTTACATGGATTACGCCGATCGCCGATACTTTCCTCGGAGCGTCTCAACGGCACTCTAATCTACCGAGGGGGTGCCATTAAAAACTAATAGGATTCCCCCCCAGGTGTTCTAAACCAGATTAGTCGACGGGGGAATCAAAGTGAACACGGGATAATCCCAGATTAACCAAAACCCCACACTACTTTGAGCCACGTCAGCGTCGCTGTTTGGCATGAAAGTAGACGTGATGGCTGTCTTTATACCTCGACTAAGCCTTCCAGGTGCGAGCAGGCCCTGCCCGTCAGTAGGTGGGGATTATGCTTAGTTGTCGCTCACCGACAGCCAACAGGTCTGTGGACACGTTGACATTTCGAGGCGAAAACGATGCGCCGGTGCTAGCGACTCCAAAAAAACCTGTCTCGTTGCCCGAATCTAATATCACTCGGTCTTCTATCATTGCAGTTGCCGGGCAGATTTCAGGAGTGAGGATCCGCGTCTGCCTTCCTCCCACTTCCAATTACGATATGATCATTCCGATTGTTTTTGCGCTCCCGGAGTCGTCCTCCTAGCTGTTTGCCTCCCATTTCACAGTTCCACCTCCCACCCCTGCTGTGACCTCACACCTAAACACCGCTCCGTGGGTCCAGTCCGACTAAACCTCGCCGCACGTCCCCTTAAGCACCGGCGACGAGGTCGCGCGACATACGCTCCGCTAATTGCCTCTTGGCGCAGCCACCAGCACAGTGACGCAGCCCGCCAGGGATCAACAAATGGAAATATCAAGCGCGCCCCTCCTGTTTACGCGCCGTGGTCCCTGACAGCTGACGAGATAGTTAAGGGGCCGTCTAATATGGCAATTAGAGGGCGGCTGTGCTCGTCGGCGGGGCCGCCGCTGTGACAAGACCCCCTCTAATCAGCGACGTAGCTCGCTAGCTCGCTAGCAGCACCGCTCCTCGCTCCCCCATTAGGCCGACAGGCGCGTTAGGGAGCGTTAAAGGAGAGCAGTCGAAGAGGAGGCATCGGGAAGAGGGGGAAGGGGGGGAGTTGCCTAGCTGTTTTATCGGGAGAGCAACTGGAACATGTCTTCATACAAGTGCACTCTGCAGAGACCTGGATCCACCAGGGAGAGTCGCGGGAGTGGAGGGGAGATAACAAGGCTTAAGAGAGACGGAGAGAGGAAGAGAGACACAGAGGAGTTTTATACGCTGCTCTGTCCCTGGCCAAGGTTTGACCTAGGTGAGACCTGGGTGAGACCTGGGTTAGACCTGAGTTTGGCCTGGCTCTGGCCTCCTCTGGTCTTCCCTTCAGAGCTCCCACAGACGTGTGATCTGAGGGCCTTATCTGGGGGCCGGCCAAGTCCACTCCATGAGTCACTGGGCCCTCGTCTGGCCAGGGCTTCCTCTTTGGCGCAGCATGAAAGGGGACAGTCAACCAGTGTGTGTCTGAGTGGATCTAGCCGTGTGTGTGTGTGTGTGTGTGTGTGTGTGTGTGTGTGTGTGTGTGTGTGTGTGTGTGTGTGTGTGTCTCTTCCTGGACGACTAGAAGCGACGCACAGCACATCGTGTCTTGGCCACAGTCAGGACAAACCCCCCTTAACAATTACAAGCAGACTTAGGTTTGATCAGAAGACACGCTGCCGTAGTACCAGCATCCACGGCGTGTCGCCCACCTGGCTACTCCGGGACGCCTGCTCTGCCTCACGCAGAAAGACACCTTTGGTGGCCTAATCTAACAAGCACACACGCGCGCGTGTGTGTGTGTGTGTGTGTGTGTGTGTGTGTGTGTGTGTGTGTGTGTGCGTGTCCTCGCTGGGACTTTGTTTAGCTGGGGGTTGTGTGTATAGTGGATGTTTGGGTTGGCCGGGGGACCCTGTCCCAGCCCTCGTCGTGTAAACAATGACAGCCTGCAGCGCGTCCCGCCCAGGGAGGAACCTCCACCAAACGGCTGTTGCCGGGGACGACGGGGCTGCAGGGTGGACCCCTCCGGGTCGGTTCATAAGACAAGCTCCGAACAAATAAACTCTGGTTTGGCTCGGCGGTCCGCTCGCCGGTGCTCCTCTGCGCAAAGGAGTGTGAACCCCAGACCCCGGCGTCCATCAAAGACCCATCGTCCCCCCTCTGGTCCTCCGACTCGTCGCCGCAACAGCCGGCCCTCTGACTCCCTCCTCCGTCCCTCTGACTCCCTCCTCCGTCCCTCTAACTCCCTACTCCGTCCCTCTGACTCCCTCCCCCTGCCCCTCTAACTCCCTACTCCGTCCCTCTGACTCCCTCCCCCTGTCCCTCTGACTCCCTCCCCCGTCCCTCTCCCTCCCCCTGTCCCTCTGACTCCCTCCTCCGTCCCTCTGACTCCCTCTGTCCCTCTAACTCCCTCCCCCTGTCCCTCTGGCTCCCTCCCCCTGTCCCTCTGACTCCTCCCCCGTCCCTCTGGCTGCCTCCCTCTAACTCCTCTAACTCCCTCTGACTCCCTCCCCCCTGACTCCCTCTGTCTCCCTCTGACTCCCTCCTCCGTCCCTCTGACTCCCTCCCCCGTCCCTCTGGCTGCCTCTCCCGGTCCCTGTCCTCTCCTCCCCTGCCGGCCCGGCCCACGCCCGGAGAAGAGGCCCCAGCCAGGCCAGCGCGTAGGCAGGCAGGGGGAAGCCCAGCCAGGACAGCTGTTCAGTGGCTGGCTGGCTATTGTTCCCCGTCCCCTCTAACTGTAACCTCGGCCATGTCCTACACGCAGCCACAGACCACATTTTCTTGTTTGGCGAGTTAAGCAAAGGCCGGGATTTAAATGAAAGCCCCGTGTTTGTCGGTTTGTGTGAGTGTGTGTGTGTGTGTGTGTGTGTGTGTGTGTCGGGCCACTGTAAAACGTTGCAGGGCATCTCTCCTCCCCGACCCGCCGAAAAGCCGTCAATTTCCTGCCAGCAGCGTGCGTCCAGCGTGTGCAGGAAAGAGGCTGTGCGTGTGATGAAGAGGGCCCTGGCTCCGACAGACAATTGAAACCAGGTGACAAATAAAAGGGGCCGTGGACGAGGAGGCACGCCACGAGCCACGGTGAGGGGAGTGGACGCTCGGCGGCTAATTCTCTGCTTGTTTGACTTCATGCAGTCGGGCCCGACTTGAAACGGCCCTCCTGCGCCGGAACGCGCCAGAAACGTAAACAGCAATGAATCACGGCGCGCGCTGGTTTTGGCGGAGAAGCCAGGACAAGGGGGAAAAGAATCAGGGAGCGGGACAGGGAAAGCGAGGACCTCTCTCTCTTCCCGTTTGAAGGAGAGCCTCCTAACAGCAGCCTACTCCCTCCATGTGGGTTGTGCTTTGAGCCCCGCCGGGGGGGCTGGCGGTGGCAGAGCCAGAGGTCCCTACTCTGTGTGCAGCTGTGCGTCTGGGCTTTGACACGGGGCAGAGGGACCAGAGCTATGCTAATGGGAACCAAATGGGGCGTGAGTCCCCAGTGACTCGCTGGCGGGGAGGAGAAGCATGTTCGCCCCCCCCCCCCACCCCGTCCATGTGGAGGATTGGGGCCTCTCTCTCTCTGGCTCTCTCTCTCTCTCTCTCTCTCGCGCTCTCTCTCTCTCTCGTTCTCTCGCTGTCTCTCTCTCTTTGTCTCTCCGTTTTTTCCTTTCCTATCCTTCTCCCCGTGTCTTTACGTCAACGTAGAAGAAGGAGAAATGCATAGCAGACTTTTCCGTTTCAATGCCAGCTCTGTTCTTATTTGACAGGTTTCAATGGACGCGCCCCACTTCTGATAAAATGCCAATTCACAATTAATGGCCGTGTTTATTTGAATTGCTCTATTAAAAGGCACGCCATTAGTGCCATTGCTTAGTCTGAGCCGAGAAGGGGCCAAGCTTCAAATTAAAGTCATAAAAAAAAAAAGAATTTAAATAAACATAGAATAAGTGGGGATCAGTGAACAACAGAGCCGGATGAATTTCAGATGTTCTTGGCCCGGGCCTCTCTGGGCGCTGCAGGGCCTAATGTGTGATACCGTAGACCACATCCCATAGCCAGCTGTAGCAGTACAGGGACTACAAAGACATGCCATCTAACACTACGCTTCCAAGAAGTCCCTGAGGGGGACCCGTGCTGGACTACTTCCTGGGTGCCAGTGGGAATAGTGGCCTTGGGGGAGCCCATGGCCATGTTTCGTCCGGTGGAGTTGCTTCAGAACACAGAAGGTAAGACGAAGGTTTGAAGCTCTGGACTCCCTGAGGGGCCTGTGCCCGAGATGCATACCCTGCCCTGAAAAGAAATCCCTTTTCCCAACGCTGAGACGGGAACACACGAGCCGCTCCACAAACAACCTCTCCCAGAATCACGACGGCCGCCGACCCCTGACAGAGCGCGTACCCTCCTTTCAACTTTGACCTCCTCCACAGAGCGCCGCGGACGTACATCCGTGAGAGACCCCCCTCTCGTTCCCATTAGACCGCGCCATCGTTGAGGCGGAAGGTCTTCTCACTGGTCTCCTTCTGATCAGAGCTGTCCTTACAAACGGGCAGGCCAGAGAGAAGCTGTGTCTCTTCTCAGATTTGTGAAAATCAAGAGAAATTAAATGTTTTACCATCAAACTGCTCCTTTCCTTTCATCTACACACACGCGCACAAGTACACACACGCACGCACGCACGCACGCACGCACACGCACGCACACACAGGACATACATAGTTGGCTCTCTGCTGACCTTCCTATCAGCTTTCCTCTTTGTGAGTGCCACAGAAAGAAAGGGCCCAAATCAAATGGAGGGTTTCTCCTTGAACCTCCCGGTAGCCCTGTCCATCCATATGTGAGCACGGCCAGCCGGGGCCCTGCCTTTGTGCTGGACCAGGGGCCCTCGCAGGATCCCCTCAAAGCAGGCTCCCGAGCGGGGCTCAGATCAAACCCGCTGCCCAGTGACAGCCCTCTGTGGCCAGAGACCCCGGGCCTGCTTCAAAGGCCTGCAGGGGGGCTGGGGGAGGGAGAGGGATGGGGCTTTGGGGGTCCGGAGGGAGAGCGAGGGGGGGGGGGGGGGCTTTGGAAGGAGGGAGGGAGGGAGGGAGGGAGGCTAGGGGGTCTGGCGAGGTAGTAGAGGGTTAGAGGGGTAGAGGAGGCTACAGATAGCAAGAGGGTTTGTACGGCGAGCCATCTCTTGTTGTTCTGATGAGAGACAGAGAGAGCCCTGCTGTGAGTGGAGGAGGCAGAACAGTGTCCCCACCCACACTGACCTCCAGACGACCTCGCAGAGGCCTCTTAACACACACACACACACACACACACACACACACACACACACACACACACACACACACACACACACACACACACACACAGCCATGGAGCGCACCGATACACAGTGGACAGCAGCGTCCTTTATCCACGTGAATGGGACTTGGGTGTGAGGGCACCGGGAGCAGACAGCTAGGTGGTGTCTGGGCTGGAGGGGGAGTGACACGACCACACAGTGTGACTGGGGGAGAGAGCAGGGGGGGGGGGGGGGGGGGGGGGGGGGGGGGGAGAGCAGGGGAGGGGGGGGGGGTTGGCAGGTTGGAGATGTGTATGGGGTGAGTGTGTGTGTGCCTGCGAGGGAGGGAGATGACCAAAAGCATCTGCTCTCTCCTTCTCCGTCCACACACACACACACACACACACACACACACACACACAGACACAGACACAGACACATACACACACACACACACACACACACACACTTGTATTAGTCAGAGCCTAAATATCTTGGCGACCCTTTCTGAGAAGGGCCATCTCCGTGGCGACCGCTGGTTGGCCCGGACGACAGAACACACACGGCGCAAGCTAGCATGGGAGAATGTGACGACAAGCGGCTGGGACCGGAGAGACTGGCCCGGTTAACGTTTACTCATCTCACACACAAACACACACATACACACACACACACACACAAACACACACACACACACACACACACACACACACACACACACACCGTTACACCACCCACACTGTTCCAAACTTCAGCTTTAAGGGAAAGAGAAAGAAGAGACGATCCCGGATTTCATCGGGCAAACAGCTCTGTCTTTTCCCCCCCTGCCTGTTTGTAAATGCCAAATTCCTCCGCGCCGATTGTTTTGCTGCTAAGCTCCAGAACTACTGTGTATTGATTGGCCGCGGCTCAAGACACACGACCGGGCAAAAACATTTGTTTCTTTCCGAGGAGTTCTGTGCAAACAACGTGTCAACGCGGCGCCTGGCCTCTAAACACCTGTGCCGGCTCGCCAAGCAGCTGTGGAAACACCAAACAGTCCACGCCAGAGCCGGCGGAGTCTGCCCTTTGACCTCCCCTCCATATCCAGACTCTCTTTCGCCCCCCCCCCCCCAAAAAACCACTGCACACAGAACGACACAAAACAAACCCAGGGGATCGCGTTCCCCCTTCCCAAAAACCAACCCGTCGACAAGACAGGACTCTTCTCAAGAAGAGAGCATAGTAGTGGAAGACCAATGGCTCCCTCTGAGCCCCAGGACAGAGGGTCTGGACCGAACAGAATCATTTACCTGGGCCAGCATGGCGCCGGGCGCCGGGGTCCGGTCGCGGTCCCTGGATCAGACACGGTACTCCAAGAAGACAGACAGGGCCATCGGAAGAGCCCGGGGCCAGACAGCCACACACACTCACACACTCACACACTCACTCAGAGAGAGACTGCTCCCAGCTCTCCAAGCTACTGCAGGGACAAGCTTGTCACTCCCACACACTAGCCATGCACTGAGCAAGAGGGGTGAGTGTGTGTGTGTGTGTGTGTGTGTGTGCGTGTGTGTGTGTGTGTCGCTCAGGGCGGCGCCAGGGGGGGGGGAGCCTGAAGGAAAGTCCATCTGGGTTCTTTATCAGTCTTACAAAGTTCACAGATAGAGGAGCTGGAGTGGAGGCTAGACGCTGTCTCAGTGTCACAGGTCACTGTGTGTGTCGGTGTGTGTGTGTGTGTGTATGTGTGTCAGAGTGTGGGGTTACGCCTGCGAGAACGTTGGTGTGCGTGTCGCTGTCCGTGTGTGTGTGTGTGTCTAAGAGCACGCCCTCCTACAACTACGTCCAGTCAATCGACGCGTCTCGTCCGCAGGGGGTGGGGGCGGTGATTGGCGTCGTCCCCATCGACCCGACCGAACCGCCGCCCGCCGCTCCAGGACCCCCACGGCCGGGCCACTCCTCATCTGCCTGGGGACGGGGCCCGCGCTCGCGCACGGCAATCACGGCGCTATCGACCGGCGCCGCCCGCGTCAGCGTTTTCCCTCCCCCTTCATGAGACGCCGCAAACTGTGACAGACCTTTTTTTTTACTTTTCTCTCTCTTCTCTTCTCTCTGGTCTCTCTTTGCCGCGGCCCGACGTGGGGACCGGGGAGAGGAGGACGGACATGCTTCTCTCCCTCCTCCTTTGCCCTTCCTCCCGCTCTTCTCCTCCCTCCTCGCCTCCTCCCCACCCTCTCAAGATTCCTGCCTCCCCCCATATTTATCATTCTACCACATCCTAACAATAACACGGCCGGTACTCGGCGCAAAACACGCGGGCCCTGGCCTAATGAATCACATGCCTCCACCGCCGTAAAAAGACCAGTAAGTACTACCAGCTGTGACACTCTCTCCCTCTCTCTGCCTTTCTCTCTCTCTCTCCCTCTCCGTGCATTCTATCCCTCGCTCCCTCTCTCTCCCTCTCTCTCCCTCTCTCTCTCTGCTCTGTCAGTACGAGTGCAATGCTAAATGAGTTCTGTGCGTGCATCTGGGAGAGAGTCTAGTGTGTGTGTGTGTGTGGGGGGGGGGGGGGTGAAGCAGACACATCTGAGTGCAGCTGGACTGGAAAGAGGAGGGAAAAGAGGACGGAGACATGAGGGGAGGAGGAGAGGGGAGGGAGAGAGAGAGAGACAGAGAGAGAGAGAGAGAGAGAGAGAGAGACAGAGAGAGAGAGAGAGAGAGAGAGAGAGAGAGAGAGAGAGAGACAGAGAGAGAGAGAGAGGAGAGAGAGAGAGACAGAGAGAGAGAGAGAGAGAGAGAGAGAGAGAGAGGAAGAAAGAGAGGGGGGGAGGAGAGAAGAGAGAGAGGGGGGGAGGGGGGGGGGGAAGACCACAACTGGCCATGTTTCCAGCTGCTTTTCTCAGCGGCTCAGCTTTCTCCTCAGCCTCTTGGTGTTTTGCCCTTCTTGTCCCCTCTTTTTTGACAAATTGTGCACGTGCAAACACACACAAACACACACACACACACACACACACACACACATTCACACACACACACACACACACACACACACACACACAAACAGTCCAACGCCCCTCAGTCCCACACAGGCGGCCATCTTTGTTTGGACAGGGCTCAGGAGTTCCAGAAAGGCTCTCTCAGATGTGCTGAAGTAAGGGAAAAACAAAACAAACTGGCTCTCTGTTCCACACACACACACACACACACACACACACACACACACACACACACACACACACGCTTGCTTTATACCTAGTCAGACTACTGTACAAAGTCACACATGTGCATGCCAACCCCCTAGCATCAACCTGGGAACAAATTTGCACGGTGTGTGTACGTGTGTGTGTGGGTGTGTGTGTGTGGGAAGCGGGTGTACAATCTCCTCCACCGAGATGGGTATTACAGAAGGCATGTATTCTTTTGGACTCGGTGCGTGTGTGTGTGTGTGTGTGTGTGTGTGTGTGTGTGTGTCCAGGATCACAGCAGCGGGGTGGGTAAGCCTGGAGCCTACCTCGACATGTGTTACCTCTTTGTGATATTGACTTTGTTACAGCGATCCGAGTGGGACAGTCGAGGAGGGCCCGGAGCGGGGCCTCGCCTCGCACCGCTGGGGCCCCCTGTGCTCTGCCTGCTCCAAAACAACCAGCCCCAGCCAGCCGTGAAGGCAGCACAACGCAGCGCCACAATGGGCTCCGGGTGTCTATGAAAGCCCATTCAAACGATCCTTGCTCCGGAGTGTTCTTTGTCTGACTTGGTTCTCCTGGCCGCGTGTGGGAACGTTATCCTGAGCCTGCCTCCGTCTCCCGGCCCTCACGTGTGCGTGCGTGTGTGTGTGTGTGTGTGTGTGTGTGTGTGTGTGTGAGGAACTGTCCTACGGCTTTCTGCAGAGTGCCTGTTAACTAGTCCCAGAACGAATACAGTGCAGTAATGGTCTCCGTCCTCGTCAAACAAAGAGCACGTCCGGATCGTCTCTCCACTTGGACACAAGTTCCGTGGCAAAGGAGCGATCGGCGCGTTCCATTCTGAAGGAGTGTATATATGAGGAAGTCGTGGAATTTGGAGTAATCCAAATTAGGAACACGGGCACGGAGCGTTGTTTATCCCTGTTCGCTTCGCCGAATGGGAAAGATTGTCTTACTTCTCCGGCCGTTCCTGGCGGTGTGAATCCCATCCCACCCGCCCGCCCCCCCCCACAGTGATGACTTTGCTAATGCATTTGAATAATGCAGGCGAGTCATTTGAATATTCCCTCTGTATTTAAAAAGAAAAAAAAAGAGATGTGTTTTTTTTCCACCATGCAGCAATATTAACCATGTTAATTGGGCTCTTTGGACTTTCCCAATAGAAAGACTAAATTAATTACTTATGTCGACAAAATGTCAGGCGCGCCGATCTGAAATAATTACGTCTGTTTCCGACAATGTTGTTGTGAATATGTGCATGCGATCTCTCCCGTCTCAGGGTGTCTCTCTCTGTGTGTGTGTGTGTGTTGGTGTGTGTGTGCGTGTGTGTGTGAGTGGACTCCCCTGGCCTGTGTTCCGTCTAATGAACGCCGCGATCAGAACAAAACCCTTTGACATCCCCTCTCCGTTTCACCAGCGGGCCCTGGAGAGTCCCGCTCCCCCTCCATACTAATCAGACCGCGGCTATCGACTGGCCACGGAGAGCGCGCACAGTGACTGACGCTGCTGTGCTTGGCCACACACACACACACACACACACACACACACACACACACACACACACACACACACACACACACACACACACACACACACACACACACACACACACACACACACACACTAACAGGCGCTTTATGCAGAGGTGTGGAGGCTAT
>JAPMUY010006678.1:27500-37500 GCA_026901105.3 Galaxias olidus
TTGCTGTTTAAAGTCTCTCTTTAAAAAAACACCTCCTATCTGTGCAGTCAGTGAGGAGAGACGGGGTCGGCCATCTCCTCTCCGTCTTCTGTTGGCTGGGTCAGGAAGAACTGTCTGCCTCGCCCGTGTGAGGGAGAGATTAAAAGAGAGGCTGTCCCTTCTCTCGTTCCACTTTCTCCTTTCTTTCCCGTTTGGTCTCATTTGGACAGACGGAATCTATGCGTCTCGTCTCCCTCCTGAGTTTTTTCTCTCTCTCTTTCTCTCTCTCTCTCTCTCTCTCTCTCTCTCTCCCCCTGCGACGGGCTTTCTCATGAATTAAAAGAGGAAGCCATTGATTTTCCCCCCTTTGCTTAAATTTGCAACTTCATCTGCCAGACGTGTCTGGGATGTAGTGCTCTGTCGATAGCGGCGACGGCCACTGACGAGAAGCAGCTGAGATGGACAGCGGAGGAGGAGGAGGAGGAGGAAGAGGAGGAGGAGGAGGAGGAGGAGGAGGAGGAGGGAGAGAGGGGAGCGAGGGATGCCGAGACAAAAGAGAGGGCGGGCCCGGACCGTCCTGAAGAGATGGCTGCTACGCCGGCCGTGGCTCCAATCCCCCCCTCATCTCGGCGCAGAGCGCGATTTGGGGAGGGATCAATAGATTATCATACCGTCCCATCCTTGGCGCCCTGCGTGTGTGTGTGTTTTTACCAAACACGGCTCCACTGTGTGTGTGTGTGTGTGGGGGGGGGGGGGGGGGGGGGGGGCACTGGGCCTGGCCTGGGGTTCACACAGCCAGAGAGGGGAACATCTCACTTACCGTACACATTTACAAGGCTTATAAAACCATCACCGACACACGTCTGTGCAGTGTAACTCGCCCCGGCCGCCCCGGCCCCCACTCCCCATCAAATAACAGGTTACGCAAGCCCCGGAGTCAGCAGCACACTGGAAATAAGTGGTCTGGGTGTGGGAGGGAGGGAGGGAGGGAGGGAGGGAGGGGGGGGGGCGGCTAAAATGGAAAAAAGTACACACTTGTCCCTTTTGGAGAAAGAGGGAAAGAGAGAGAGAGAGATAGGGAGGGAGAGGGAGAGAGAGAGAGAGACGGGGAGGGGTAAGGGGATACGCGGACCCCTCCTAAGAGGGAAACAAGGCGGAGGGCCCATGCCTCTAATTCACAATAAGCACCGTAATGTTCTCCTCGGGGCCTTAATGGAGCCTATAAATCTCTGCTGCGCTGCTCTACCTCAACATGCTAGAGCTGCCCCGGCTAATAGCACGCGGCGCCGTGAAGGCCGCAGCACCGGCCCCCCGCTCCCGGACCCCGCATTCTCCCCGCCCCCAGGCCCCGCATTCCCCCCGTTCTCCCGGAGGTCACACAGAGACACCGTGTCCCTGCCGGAGGACTGTTTTCCAATACCCCTCCCATGGTCGCGTTTGAGAGTTGGGGGGCTGTGAGCGTCGGACCCCTCCCTCCAGTCCTCCACGGGTTCTGAACCCTATCCCATAAGCCTCTCCGGTGGTATGGCACCCGGCCAGCGGCTGTGCTGTTGTTGGCAACGGGCTTCCCTTTGTGGCCCCCCCGGTCCTTGTGTAGACCGTAACGCACACTCCCACACACAAACACACACACTCCCTCACTCACTCAGCCTCCACACACGAAACCCGCGTACAAAACCACGGGGCCCACACGCTAACGGCGCAGGCTAGAAGACACGCGGGTGGGCGGAGCGGGCGGGCGGGCGGGCGGGCGGGCGGAGCGGGGGAGGAGGGCCGCAGCGTATCCTTGGCGAGCCTCTCATCTGGTTCCAGTTTGGGGCAGAGGCTGCTCTTTTATTGCAGCGGGATAGTGTTTCACGGAAGATTTAGCCGGCGGTTTGCTCCGCCGCCGTCCACCGCTGCAGGGACGGCACATCTCTGGCAAATTGCGGCGCGCCGATAATCTGCTGCTCAAGGGGAACATTTTTTTTTCGTTTTTTTGTTCTCGGTCGCCGCTGCCCCTTCTTTCCCAACACACACACACGCACACACGCACGCACGCACACACACACACACACACACACACCCACACACACACACACACACACACACACACACGCACACAGACACACACACATACGATGTCCTCTTATGTGTTACATCCCGTTGATGTTCACACACATGTTTGCATCATGGACAATGTGTTGGACCACCCTGCGTGTGCCTCGGTTTCGTGAAGAGTTCCAGCGGCGCCGCCAGTGAACCAGGCGTACCTTCGCCCACCACCGCGATTTAGGAAAGGCCCTGGTGGACCTCGCCATCACCATGGCCATGATAGCATTTTAACTAGCCTTCAATGGAGCGCCACCCGCCGTACTATCAAGCGCCGGCGGTTTAATTAACACTCATGCTCACAGACCCACCACACACACACCTACACGCAGACACACAAACACACACACAGATCCACTACACACACTCACAAACCCACACACACACACTCACAGACCCCCCCCCCCCCCCCCCACCACGCACACACACACACACACACCCCTCCACACGGCCTGGTCTCCCCCCGTGGTGCGGCGGTGGCGGCGGGGTCCTGTCTGGCAGCAGAGCGAGGCCCGGCGCGGAGCGTCTCTTAGCCGGCTCGTTTGGCCCTGATGGCGGAGATGATTCCATCACGGCTAATGACAAGGACGGCGGCTCCCTCCGACGCCGCGCCAGATGCTCCGGGACCGCTGCGCCGCCCTCCCTCCCTCCCTCCCTCCCTCCCTCCCTCGGACTGGCTCCCTCCCTCCGTCCCTCCTTCTGTGCAGCCTTAATGGCCGTCCTCTACGTGCCCCCCAACGTTCCCTTTTCCTTCCCTCTCCCCCGCTCCGCTTGTTTGCGTTCTCCCGCCGCCAGGCTGGCATCCGTGGAACGCAGAGAGCCTGGACAGAGAGAGAGAGAGAGAGAGAGAGAGAGAGAGAGAGAGAGAGAGAGAGAGAGAGAGAGAGAGAGAGAGAGAGAGAGAGAGAGAGAGCGTCTGCTGCTTACAGTTCAGAGTTGTTTTATTGGCCTGCCTTTAGACAGCCATTCAAACCAGACGGGTGGTTTCATACGACACTCTTAAGTGCCATGGAGCCCCGCTTTGGGTCAGCCTTATCGGTTATCATGAGGGGACGCACAAACTAACAGAACAACCACCGGAGCAGGAGGACGAGGAAAGTCATCCCCACACACTACTGTCTGCCTCAACCAGAGCGTCATTAACACACAACACACACACACACATACACACACACACACACACACACACACACACACACACACACACACCCCTCCCATAATCGGCCAGTTCATTTTCGCCGGCGTGCTGGTCAGCGCCATTGATTTGATTTGCCTTCATTTGGCTCATGAAGGACGCTGCCCGCTCTCTGGCCGGCTGGCTGGCTGGGTGGCTGGCGAGAGGCACTCCTCCGTGCCAGCAGAGTAATGACATTTTAATTCCAGGGGTGTGTACAGGAAGTGGCGGCTGGGTCTAAGTGGAGGCAGACGGCCGCGTGCCCTTCCTAGCATTGTGGTCCCGGACTGGAGCGTCGTCCTGGGCCGGCCTAAGCTGGCCTGGGTCTGGCCTGGGTTTGGCCTGGGTCTGGCCTGGGTCTGGCCTGGGTCTGGCCTGGGTCAGGCAGCACACAGCGTTTTTCACCCAAACACGGACATGGTCATTAAACGTAACTTTTTATTGAAACGGTTTTGGACATGGAAGGAAATGGCCGCACTTTGCGGGTAGAATAGCTCGCTTGGTGGCATCATGTTCCTAAAAAGTCCAACATCCAAAATGGCTTCTTCACTTGGTTTCTTTTGCAAGACCCGGTGGAAAAAAAACACGTGTGTGTGTGTGTCTTTGTATGTGTGTGTGTGTGTGTGTGTGCCGTCTTTGTTTCCCAGAGCCTAAAGCCCCATTGATTTGGACGCCGTCGTCTTCACCAGAAACAGGGAGAGGAGGATTATGCGTTGAAAACGAGCTTTCTCATGGCAGATCTGAGGTCGTTAATTTCACAGGCTTACATATGAAAATATTGACCCTTCCCAGACACCCTGCGATATCCCCTGTCCCAGGCCCGGCCTTGCATAAATAAATCCTTTTAGCCGCACACTATTGATACGCCATTGATTCATTCATCCGAGAAAGGAATAAACAAGCAAACGCATTACATTTTATTTCTTGATGAATGAAGTGCCCTATTGATTCCTATGGTAAATATAAGTTTGGCCTGCCTGCAGGAATTACAATGTGCTGTTAATTGCGGCGTTTCCCAGAGCAACCCCTAAAAGGTCCTCCAGAAGTCGATCGAAGCCGTAAACGAAAGTATTTTTCTCATATTGACGACACAAATCTGAGTAAAAAAAAACAACATTATTTTCTATCTTTCCTATTCTCTTATTCATTTTTTTTTTTTATCTTATCTACGTTGTCAATAAACGTTACAGTAAAAAAAAAATAAAGGTGACTTTTTTTGGTCAAAGTTTTTGAGGACGATGACTCCTCTCTGGAGTGACTCTTTCCATCCCCCCCCTGTCTGAATGGCGTCACTGCGGGATGAGTCCCTCTCTTTCCCAGACCGCTCAGTGACACGCTCCCTGCCTGGGAGAGCTGGGCCTCCTGATGAACCGATGAGTCGCTGGTGGGAGTGGGCGACCACGGCCGGAACAACAGCACAGTCTACCACGACCAGACACACACACACACACACACACACACACACACACACACACTCACACTCAGACAGAGCCGCCGGGAGGACAGACCCTGGGTCCTGTGATGACAGAGGACAAAGCCGCCTCCACTAGAAGCCATGCGGTCCCTGTGTGTGTGTGTGGGGGGGGGGGGGGTGTGTAGCTACGATGGCTACGCTAAGGTCGCTGACTCACTGGCTGGACTGGAGACACTGGGGAAGAGAAGCGCTGACTGAAACAGTCCTGGTCCACACACACACACACACACACACAGACACAGGGGAGAGGGTGGGAGAGGGGCGCAGCACGACGCTCCCGCATAGCTGACATGGGATGGGCGTCCCGCTGGCCAAACAGGAGGAGAGGGAGACAAAGAGGGAGAGGTCAAAGGTGGCACTGTCACCGAGCAGTCACGGCCCAGGAGGAGCGAGGGAAAAAAAGAGAAGAGAGAGAGGGGGAGAGAGAGAGAGAGAGTTGGAAGAGGGAGGCGTGCATTCACATCTGTTCTTGGTTTGTGCCTGGGAAAGAAAATAGCAGGAAGCGTTGCGCCTGTGGCCCGAGATGAAAAGACAAGAGGAAGGAATCCAGAAACACGTGTCGCACATGCCCTGTGGCCGCCGGGATCTGTCCCCCGGATTATCCCCGCCAGAGGCTGCCAGGACCCGCGCGCTCTCACTCACACTCACACACACGCTCTCTCTCTCTCGGGAAGAGGACTCTCCCAGTTTGGCGTCCACTCCCTGCTCTGGCTTTCTCCATGGCCCCAGTGTTGGTGTGGCTTTAGGGTGTACCTGGGGCGCTGCCCCCCCCCACCACCGCCTCGGCCCCCCCCCTGCCCCCTCCACTACACACCCTGTCGCTCCTGCATCAGCACTGCCTCCGTGGTGGCGCCCCGCGGCGAGGTGAAGGGCCTGACGTGCCGGTGTTTAAGCCAGCTTTACACACCGACCGTTTGTTACGCCGCGGGGAGGCGGGCGGGCCGGCCCATTAGAGGGATGCAGGGGTGTACGGAGAATAAACACACATGCACACGGACGGACACACACACACACACACACACACGGACACACACACACAAACACACGCAAACGCACACGTGCGCGCAGAAAAAACACACAGCAGCCGTTTGAGACACGACACGACAGCGGCAAGTGGCGGCCATTAAAAGCTCGTCACCCCCCCACGCGGCTGGCCCTCCACCCGTGACGAGACCCCCGTGGCCAGCCAGCAGGTACGGGCCAGGAGGAGACGCAATTATGCAAAGAGAGAGTGTGTGTGTGTGTGTGTGTGTCTGAGAGAAAGAGAGGGAGGATCCTCTGTGCCTCCCATTCGCTCTCTTTGTTTGAGTGTGTGTGTGTGTGTGTGTGTGTGTGTTTCAGTCGGTGTGCCAGTGTGTCTGAGTGTGTGTGTGTGTGTGCGGAGGGCGGGCGGGCGGTGGTGGTGGTGCCCCACTTAGGGCCCGTCCCACAGCTCATTAGCGGTAATAAGTGACTGCCGCCACCTCTCGGTGTCGGCGGGGGTGCGTGCCAATCAATAGGGTCATTTGACAGCGTAACGGCTGGCCGGGGCACATTACGCCAGTGGCTGAGCAGAGGGGAACGGCCGCCATTAGTGGCACAGGCAGATTAGATACGAGGCTGAGCAGAGAGGGGGGGGGGGGGGGAAGGGATCGATACGGGGAGCGTGGCGGAGATAATGCTACGGTGAGCCGTCGAGGTGAGACTGAGTGGATATTAGGCAGACCCGCATCTCACTCTGGGGGGCGGGGGGGGGGGGGGGGGGCAGGGAGTGTGTCTGTCTAAGTGTGTGTGTTCTAAGGTCGGTGTGTGTGTGTGCCCATACTCGTCTCGGAAGGGCTCCTTTGAGTACCAGTCTGAGGGTATGAGCGACGCCCGTCAAATCATCAACGTGTGTGTGTGTGTGTGTGTGTGTGTGTGTGTGTGTGTGTGTGTGTGTGTGTGTGTGTGTGTGTGTGTGTGTGTCTCGGAAGGGCTCCTTTGAGTACCAGTCTGAGGGTATGAGCGACGCCCGTCAAATCAGTGTGTGTGTGTGTGTGTGTGTGTGTGTGTGTGTGTGTGTGTGTGTGTGTGTTCATGTCATGGTACGTGACCACACACAGTAAACTAACGCTGACAGGGACGTTGGTTTACTGTGTGTGGAAAAACACACAGCATGCATTTGAAACGCGACACGACAGCGGGGAGTGGCGGCCACTAAAAGCTCGTAGAGCCCCCCAGAACCTCCTACCGACGGCCCCCTGATCTCTACCAGCGACCCCCCCCCCCCACCCCCGCTCTCCTCTACACTGATGTTTCCAAATGGCCACGCTAAACGCCCTGCTTTTCCCCCCTACTTCACAGTCACGCCCGCTCAAATATTTATATGGGAGCGGAGAGGGTAGCGGGTGGGAGAAAGAGAGGGAGAGAGGGAGGAGAGGAGAAGAGAAGGCTAAGAGCCATCAATTAAAGATGAAGGGACAGCTCGGATGCATAAGGAGCAGGCTAGGTGTTCTCCGCCGCCTAATGCCCGATGACACGCCGCGGGAACCAGTGGCTTTGGGCTCAGACCGGAGGGAGAGAAAGAAGAGGAGAAAACACAGAGAGAGAAGGAGGGAGGAGGGCCCACGGCACGGGCCGGCAGAGAAAGACAAACGGGAAGGAAGAACAAGGGGACAAAAGAGAAGAAAACAAGGGGGAAGGGACGGCGGGAGGGTGGGAGCGAGGAGAGAGAGAGGCCGGTCAGAGACGCACACATGCTGGAGGTGGTGTCTGCGTCTGCTGTTTCTCTGTGCTGCTTCCCAGGCCTGACTCACACCGTGACACTGTTTATCAACACTGTCCCGGCCACAACAAACAGCAGCTGCCATTAGGTCATAACCAGCGGTACAACCACGCCGTGGCCAAATGAAGCTAAATGCTAATTTATGTTTTCTTTTCTTCTTCCACCCCCCCCCCCCCCCCCCCCCCGGCGAGGCCATGCGAAGCATATGGTCCCTCTTAAAACGGCAAGTAACACACACACACACACACACACACACACACACACACACACACACACACACACACACACGCGCGCGCAGTCGAAGTGCGCGTATTCTGCCAACGTGCTAAGCCACCAACCCCGTGCACGCGTGCAACATGCTAACTGCCCTTTGATATGCACCAGCCATTAAAAATAGATAGCGGGCGATAATTACAAGCACGGGAATGAATCTAATTAGCCTGGCGCATTAGGTCTCTTTGGAGTGGAGTGTGTGTGTGTGTGTGTGTGTGTGTGTGTGTGTGTGTGTGTGTGTGTGTGTGGAGGAGGGGGGGGGTGCTTTCTGCAAACAGAGCTGCGCGTCCAGTCGCTAATGCAGCGTAAGCAGAGAGGGCTGAGACACTGTGCTGGAGGGGGGCAGATAATCCTCCTCGATTTATTAATACGCACAAACAAGATTTAGCTCCTCCAAGCAAACAAATGAAGCGAGCGTGAGGGGGTGGGGGTGGGGGGAGGGGTGAGACGGAGTGGCAGAGAGATAAATTATTCAGGCCCCCTAGAACATATGTGAAGCTAGATCCCATAGCAGTATGGATGGACCTAGGGATGTTAGGAGGTGTCAGCATTGTGGCTTCTGTGTAACTTTGACATCTGTGTTTTCTATACAGGAGCCAGAGGAAATTTTGTCTGTTGACAACCACCGCTAATTCACCCGTTTCGAACGTGTCCACACACACACACACACACACACACACACACACACACACACACACACACACACACACACACACACACACACACACACACACACGCGCGGTCCCCCAGTTGAAATAAATCACTGTGAGGGGCGTTCTGGACAGACTCGAGTCCTTTATTGACTCCATGGTCGATGGAGTGCTTAGCCCACGACCCCTAGTGACCTCTGTCACGGGTAATGGCCGCCGCTACGGGAGCAGGGTAATGTGCGGTGCGGGAGTGGGCAGCCGCACCTCTTGGTTACCTCAGATGGGAGCTGGCACACACTCACACACACACACACACACACACAACCATTTTTCTTGACCATTTTTAGTTTATTTTATTTTACTTTACCAGGTTAGTCTCACTGAATATCAGAAACTCTTTTTCAACAGAGACCTGGCCAAAATAACAATAAAAAAAAAATTCTCAACCATTTCCACAACCTCTTCTAGACACTTATTTTTTTTTAACTGAGAGTGCTGGGTTCACCACTTCAACCAAACTAGGCCTTAACCTTTGACCTCCGTCTATGGTCAACCCAAAGCTGTCCAGTGAGACCTGAGTCAAAACCCTTGACCCTAACCCAAATAGTCCATACAGACACAAAAAAAACACACACACACACACACACACACACACACACACGCTCTCTAGTAGTGCAGACAGCAACTGGAGTTTCTGGTAGAGTCTACTCTTACACCTGGCACAGCCAGCCGGTCATGGCTGTCTCCTGGTTAGCCGGACTCCCAGCCGCACGGTGAGGTCTAGCACCCCCATAGCCCGTGCCCCTTCTCCGGCCCCCTCCTCCTCCTCCTCCTCCCTCCCTCCATCCCCTCACGTCGACAGTCTCAGGGCAGCTTGCCTTATTGTCTGACTGCAGCCCATAGGAGAAGGGAGTGAAGAGAAAAAGAAAGAGAGAGAGAGAGACAGAGAGAGAGAGAGAGAGAGAGAGAGAGAGAGAGAGAGAAGAGAGAGAGAGAGAGAGAGAGAGAGAGAGAGAGAGAGAGAGAGAGAGAGAGAGAGAGAGAGAGAGAGAGAGAGAGAGAGAGAGAGAGAGAGAGAGAGCGCAATGGTTACCCTCAGGTGACCAGTGGAGTCTATCACAAGCCAACACAGCAGACACCATGGTCATACTGATTAACAGAGAGGGAGGGAGGAGGGGTGGAGGGAGGAGGGGTGGAGGGATGGAGGGAGGGATGGAGGGAGGGGGAACGGGGGCCACGCAGCGAGGGAGGGAGAGGAAGGGGCATGGCGAGGGTAGCTGCTGATTTATTCATGAGAGGGCACAGAGGAGGTTGAGACTACTAAAATAGAAGGAGGGGAAGTTGTGAACATATTGTGGAGTAGCCAGGGGGTTTCAACCTCTGTGTGTGTGTGTGTGTGTGTGTGTGTACGTGTGCGTGTGCACGTGTGCGTGTGTTGGTGTACAAAATACCAGATCCAAGGCCCTGACCTGATATCCCATAAATGGCGGGGATACAAAATTGCCTTTTATTAAGCGTATGCAAATCAGATGCAAAGCGCACACACATACCCACACACACACCACACACACACACACACACACTCTCACACACACACCACACAGGCCGACACACAC
>JAPMUY010006678.1:45000-48809 GCA_026901105.3 Galaxias olidus
AAGGCCTTGGTCCACATTGGCTGGTCTACAGTCAACACAAGTATATTGTTAGGCCCTGGTCCACGTGAGTCTATAGTCTTTTTAAATCAAAGGCCCTGGTCCACGTGAGTCTATAGTCTTTTTAAATCAAAGGCCCTGGTCCACGTGAGTCTATAGTCTTTTTAAATCAAAGGCCCTGGTCCACGTGAGTCTATAGTCTTTTTAAATCAAAGGCCCTGGTCCACGTGAGTCTATAGTCTTTTTAAATCAAAGGCCCTGGTCCACGTGAGTCTATAGTCTTTTTAAATCAAAGGTCCACAGGCCTTCCAGACTCGAGGAGGGAGCCGGTGACGAGGAGGCCATTAAAAGACAAACAAAGTCAAAGGGCTCCTCCTCATACACATGCTGATGACAACGCCCTATGTTTCTCTCCCTCCTCTCTCTCTCTCTCTCTCTCTCTCTCTCTCTCTCTCTCTCTCTCTCTCTCTTCTCTCTCTCTCTCTCTCCCACTCTCTCTCTTTCTCTGTCCCCTACGTTCCCGAAAGTGAACCCGTCAATCCTTATTGCAGCAGTACAGTTAATCTTCCCTCTCCTCCGTTTTCCCCCTCCTCTTCCATCCCTCCATCCCAAAGGGGGGGGGGGGGGGGGCAGTTGCGTAGGAAGAGGGGCCCCGTTCGCCATTTTGTCTGTGACACACAATCTGCCACAGGCCCTCTCCAGACAATTCAACGTGGACTTGACATGTGTTCGCTCATCTCCGCACATTCCCTCCCTCCCTCCCTCCCTCCCTCCCTCCTACCCCCACACTGCTGGGGAATGAGGGTGGGTGGGGGGAGGAAGGGGGGGCGGCACCAGGGGGGAGGGAGCCTAAATTAACACTTGACATTCAATACGGTCAGGTCCTTAATTGGCCGGGGCCTTCCTGAGAAGGCAATTTTCTATTCCCCAAACCGGCCCTGTGCGCCACTGCTGCCACGCACCAGTGTCGTCTGCCTGCCCACCAGTGTGTGTGTGTGTGTTTGGGTGTGAGTGTGTGAGGAGGGGTGAGATCGTGTCTGTATGTGTGAGTATGTGTGTGCCAGAGAAAGACAAATCAGGTTTGTGTGTATTTGTTTGTGTATCTGTGTGTGTGTGTGTGTGTGTGTGTGTGTGTGTGTGTGTGTGTGTGTGTGTGTGCGTCAGCGAGCCAGGCCCTGTCCTGAGAGAGGTCCCCCGGTCCCTTCGCTGGCTCTAATGAGGCTGGATGAATTAGCGCTACGTGACATGATTTGAGGAGCGGTGGCGCCCACTCCTCCTCCACCGCCTTCCTCTCCTCCCCTCTCATCCCTCGCTCTTTTCCCCTCCGCTAGTGACAGGCGTCTGGTGGCCGAAAGAATGCCGACAGCAACCCCGGGGCTCTTTCCTTTCTGCGTGCTCGCGCTGCTTTAAACGACACATGCACACACACACCATGTACACAAATCCGTACACACACACACACACAAACAGACAAGCACTTTCCTCTTCAGTCAAGGTTCCTTTCTATTGCTCTTCTCCTTACACACACGCGCACACACACACACACACACACACACACACACACGCACACACACTCTTTCCTCTCCCACTCGTTCCCTCTTCCCCCTCACAATCTGACTTGTGTCTGGCACTTTCCCCGCGGATCAGGTTGCACTTGATGTTGTTACAGCTTTCAACCTGAGAGGTAGCAGGACACATCGGACATGGCCAACGCCTCTAATCGCTGCTCCCCCATCAGCCCCGCGTGTCCACTGATCCCTGCCTCAGCTCCCAGCCCCGGGTGACCCAGACGCCCCCGCTGCACCCACCACCCCACAGAGCAGGTCCACCCCCGACCCACCATAGACTCCTCTCCATGGCTCCATGCCCCGCAGTGACTCTGGGCTAGCCAAGGAAAGTTCCGTATCTTTTGATTTTGATTTGATTTGACACACTATTCAAACACACTAGTCGCAGGGCTCTCTTGGTAGTTCCCTCTGGGGTTCCTCTGAGGGGCGGGGTGGGGGTTGAGACCCGTCCCACGATCAATGGGGCTCCCCTCTGACCCCTGACGACAGGGCTTTAGCGGAGGATAACGGGGCGGGGTGATTTACGAGGGGAGCGTCGGCATGGACACACACACACACACACACACACACACAAAGCGGCCGTGAATCAATTTTATGGGTGGCCTGCGGTCGGCTCCCCCCCCCCCCCCCCCCCCCCCCCCCCCCCCCCCTTATTTTTACACAGCGTCGATCAACAAGCGGAGCGTTCGTCTGGGTAAACAAACAAACAACAGAAGGCCGTTCTTTTTGGGGCGGGGGGTGGCAGGGGTGGCGGGGGGGGGGGGGGTAAGGAGGAAGAAAAACATCTCAAATGGATTAGCCGTTATGAAATATTCAATGGCAGACGGAGACGCGCGGACACCGTGCACAGCGGATGGCGCTGCAACAAAGCACTTACGGCTGAGAGTGTTTCCCGGCATTGAGGAAAGGTGGGCCCCCCGACCGTTTAGGAGGGAAGACGTCCACGGAGCGAGTCGGAGGCGCCCGGGAGCGCGGCTCTCTCGCACGCACCCACACGCGCACGGACACGCTCACCCCCCAAAGACACACGGAGAGCACCACGCACGCCAGGTAGCCCGTTCTCCACCGCCACCGCCGCGGGGGCACCGCCTCCCACTCTCCACGGCGGCCTTCTGTTGCCGAGCCTCGTCCCGGAGGACACACACTCGGGGTGGTGACCTCTCACCTTACTCTGGTTGCCTGGGATACGAGGGGTGGGTTCATTTGAAGCCCATCACGCTGAGCAAATGAGATCATTTGTGACTTAATTGACACTATGGATCGTGAAAAGGCGGAATCCAATGATGCTCAATACGAGACAATAGGCCAGTCTCATCGAGGCGGTTTGAGTTCAGTGTTTGTGTGTGTTGGTGTGTGTGTGTGTGTGTGTGTGTGTGTGTGTGTGTGTGTGTGTGTGTGTGTGTGTGCGTGTGTGTGTGCGTGCGTGTGTGTATGCGTGTGTGAAGGTGTGATTGGACAAACACCACAGAGACTCTCCCAGTCAGCCCACACACATGCCTGTATTCCACTGAAACACACACACACACACACACACACACACATACACACAAAAGATACACACCTCACACCCCACACACACACACACACAAAGCCACCCAGAGTCCCGAAAAACACACGCAGTGGGATATCGAAACAGCTGCGTTTAACAGTGGCCATTAAACGCTATTAATCCAACAGCGCAAACATCTTTACGAAGACGGGAGGGAGTGCAAACAAACGCTTGCACATGTTGCTTCAGCACTTCCCTCTCAGGAACATGGTAGTTAGGACGTTTATACCTTTTCAAGGTGGGAGATTTTTTTATTTGAAAAATAAATAAATGACACCATGTTTTGATATTTTTTTTTTGTTTGTTTTGTTTTAGGGCTGCTAATGAAACTTTGCTGGAAGGGAATCAACAAAGCCCACACTCTGAGGTTTAAAAGGAGCAAATCATTCTAGTGTTTTCCTCTGTGTGTGTGTGTGTGTGTGTGTGTGTGTGTGTGTGTGTGTGTGTGTGTGTGTGTTGGCCCGGAGCCCGCCGCTGCCTGTACCACTACCCTCCCTTCTCCAGAACCTCCCTGAAAACCTCCCCAGGCCTCAAACGCTTCTCTTCCACCGGAGAAAGGGGGGGAGGTGAGGGTGTGTGGGGGGGGGGGGGGGGGGGGGGGGGGGGGGGTGGAGGAGGACAACGTCGAGAGGGAAGACAGCAAAGATAAATGCAAGACCAGAAAAGGAGGCCAGAGATATTGCGCTGGAGCCACG
>JAPMUY010006679.1:0-50356 GCA_026901105.3 Galaxias olidus
AAAAATGCATGAAACAGTCCATACTTTGCAAGTGCAGCTGAAGTACCTACTAAAAGAAAAAGTAGTGGTATGCGATTTGTAACTCAGCGTTAGTATGTCCCAATACATAAAATGTCAAATGTAGTAAGCTAAAAATACCAGGATGTCCCACTGCATCCGGTCAAATTTTACAGTATCCTAGTCAGAATACTTTGATGGCTTTTCTGACCCACAATGCTCTGTGAAGCGGAAGATATGTCACATCGACTCTCCGCACCGATGGAGCACCAACGAATTCCAAATTTGGTGCTACGGACTCCAACGGATGTTATGACGAAGTAGTATGTCCCAATTGAATACCTGCTTTAAGCAAAAGTACGTACATTGTGAGGGCAGCTGCAGTACCACTAAAAGAAAAAAGTAGTATGCGATTTGAGACGCAGCGTATCCTAACTGCACTATTTCTCACGACCCCACCACGACTTGTCAAAAGGATTAACACCTTTGTCATTTTGTTTAAGTTAGGGTCAGGGTCCTTCAGTCTTATCTCTGCTTACACACATGAGTGAATCAGTAGAATGCAGGGACAGGAGACAAGGACACACCTCTGTTTCCATATAAGAAAGCTGGTAACAGAATACTGTTGTCACTTCATTCGAGCAGCGTCTTAAACGCTGTGTGGGGTGATCCTATTGCAAAATGTTTGATCCTTCTTGCAGAAGTACTTTTTTAAATAAAATGTTTGTGTTGAACATTATGTCCTGATCTCCTCGTGTTTATTATTAGAATTTCCATAACAACTGTCTAATGAAGTTTGAAGGCTCTGAACACACACACATACACACACACACGCACGCACCCACGCACGCACGCACACACCCACAATCCCCATACAAACTAGAAACAAATATTACAGTACACACACATAACCTAAGCGCACACTTGTAGACAAACAAACCCACAATCAATGGCAATGCAGGCGCCTGAGCATGCATACTCAATGTATCTATAAACACAAACAAACATTCTGACCAGCCATTCTGTCTCGATATGATCCCCTTCTCCTACAAACACTAAACACGCAAAGAACTAGACAAAGGTAAGTAGAGAAACACAGAAGGACGTAGGCTGGCCTTCTTAACCATACTTGCACACACAGAAAGTCCCACAGACACGCTGCTTCCATAAGAACACACTTCGTCAAACCCTCATTCATTTTAGTGACAGCTATTCTATTGACCTTGCCTTGTAATCACATACAACTAAATGACCATGGACACACACAGACGTGTGGGATGTGGGAACAGAGAAGTTGATTAGTGTAGTCCCAGAGGCACCACCCACACAGAAACCACAGCCCTCTCCTAAACTGGGACCCTCACCACCCTGAGACACTACATCTAGTAGAAGTGACTGAGAGTCATCCTAAGCTGCTATACAGAGGTTGTGAGGGGACAGTGGCGGGAAACTGAGGGTCAAGGTCACAAATTCCACATCACCCATTGCAGTTTTTTGCAATTGATAACACACATTTCTGATTTTTCACAATTCCCAAAACCACACACCCAAAGTGCAAACCACCTCATATCCTGCAAACAGCATCACTACATTCAAAACTAGATTAAAAAGTTATAAAAATCTAACTTTTGCACCAAATGGTACACACTCATTTTACAATATGTTTGCCCAGCACACAGTTGTGCGCAATCAAAAGCGCTTTCATCTTCAGTGGGCTTTGTGATAATAACAGTTCTGTGCTTCTGTATGTAGAGACTTCTGCAGAAAGATTGTTCAGGTCTACAGAAATATGTGCTGAAATACAAATATACTGTCGAAACAAAACCTTTAAATATTTCTCTACAACAAATCAGTGCAACACATGCCCAAGCAGCACATACACTACAGTACACATTACAGAAGTGTGGCAATATGCTTTCTATCAAATACAGTAAACAGAAAAGAACTTAATACACACAAAAAATACACACAAAAAATTAGGCGATGCCTTGGCAGAGCTAGTTCAGGCAGGCAACTCAGACACAGCATTTATCCACGTCACATCACTCAACCAGTCGCATACGCTCAATTGTTTAACGCGGCCTACTATACCGCAGTCACTCACCACACTTGCTCCTACAACTGCTCGCTCACTGCTGCACCGCACCATGCTTCTGCTCGCTGCTGCACTGCCTTTCTGTGTGGAGTTTGCATGTTCTCCCCGTGTTTGTGTGGGGTTCCTCCCACCATCAAAAAACATGCCCCATTCTCCTACCAGTGCCCTGACCAGTCACTGGCAATTCAACTGGAGTTGGTCTGTGTGTGTGCAAGTCTGTCGTAATATGTTGGGGTAGCAAATCTGGCGCAAATTGGCTGCCGTGGTATCACTCAGACTGAGTGTTGTGTTTGATAGCTGTCGGTCCATCCGTTGTTCGTTCTGTGTAATTAATCGGCGACCAATTTGTGTAAAGCGCTTTGAGTCTCGAGAAAAGCGCTAAATAAAATGAATTGTTATTATTATTTGCTCTTGCTGCTGCCCACCTCCACCCCAGCTTCCACCTATTTAGGGTCTGTTGCACAGTATCCGATGGGGATTCTGCAGATATCTGCTCCCTACCAATGGTTGTTCACTTGCCTTTGTATAAGACCCTGTGACCCTGTGGGAAGCTATCAGAGCAGCAGACCCTTGACGCCATACTTCAATGTATTACCATGTATTGCAATAAATTGTTAAACCTATCGTAAATTGCCCTGACTGAAATGTACACAAAAAAAAAACCCAGAAAAATTAAAATACATACAGGCTGCATCTTGCCACCTTGCTGGGTCTGGCCACAGCACCTCATCAACATCACAGGCAATATCTTGCCTGGCTAGACATCGGGGGAAGAATCACCCTCCGTATTACTCTCCATCTACCGCTTCCTCTTACTGCTATGTTGACTTCCATTGTTGTTGTAAAAAGTACTCACTTGTGCTTTTGTTAAAGTGATCCTGATCGATGAGTAGACAATATTAGGTAGTTAGGTGTTTGGCCAGGTGGCACGCAAATTGGGTGTAAAGCAGAAAATGTGTTTAGAGCTTTGGACGCTTGATTTGACTCTGTGAGTGTCAGTTTCAATAACTGCTTTATATGTCATTTTTATGGAAGCCTATAAGGGACTTTATTAAAATGATAATATAAACTTGAAAATTAAAATGTAATTCCACAATAGCATTATAATTTCCCACATATGTATGTGTTTTTGAGTCAAAATGTAAATGAAAATGCAACAATCTCACTTGCATTTTCACATGGTCCTATGGACATTCTACTGTATGTCAATATTAAAATGAAAATGGAAAAGCTGTTAGACATTTAATTTTCAAAGTCGTACCCAACAGTACTGCAGATAATATTCAAATGTTAATTCTCATTGAAAATTTAAATGCGATATAAAAAATGTAACCTCATTTTCATCATCATTCATCATTTGTGCAAGCATTATTTATGTCACAATTAAAATTAACAATTGTCCAACAATTTGAAAGTCAAAAAGAAAATGGCATTTGACATTTCATTTTCAAAGACCTAATCTTCCGTACTACGCTGTGTAGTGAACAATATTCATATGCAATAATAAGCGAATCAGCGCTACTTGTCTATTCCATTTACATTTACATGTCACCACGTTCTTTTGAGGTCAACATGAACATGTAAATGGTATCTGTCAGTCCTCTCATCAAGGTGGGTCTTTAGTTAGTACGTCACTTCCTCGTTCAGTGACTTTGTTGCTTAACGTACGTTTTACCTACCGAACAGTAGCAGCGTTTGTCTCTGGGGCAATTGAAGTGGCTTGGCCGGTGTGGGAGCGCTGTCATTGTGAATAATTAGAGAGAGATTTTAATAGCTATAATTCATTTAATAAATGCAAAAAAATATAGAACTTACACAACAAAAAAATACTTAGAACTTGCTAAATAATAGCAGGGAAACTCAAAAGTTACAAACCCTAGTAACGCATTTCTTTTTTAAGGGAGTTAACGGTAAAGTAACTTACTTACTTTTGAAAAAAGTAACGAGTAACTGTGACCAAATACAAATTTCCAGTAACTAGTACAACACTTGTTGTGAATGGTCACAACAGAGACAAAGGTTATTTGTTATTGTTATTGTTACCAGCTTGTGGAGTCAGCTCTCTAGCTTCAATGTTATAGTACAATTGACTAATTAAAATCTTAATGACGTGTTTGTTTATCCAAATATTGCGTGTTTCTTCATAAATTCGCTTGCGGCTTGCACAAAAAAAATCTAACAGAACCCAAAATGATCAGTGCAGGGTGTATGGAATGAGATTTGTGCCAAAAGTCTACAAAAGTAAAAGCAAAATCCACAAACAGCAAACAAGATAACCAAATGCATAACTAAAGTCTAAAAGCAAAAAAAGAAAATCCAAAAGCAAAAAAAGACAATCCAAAAGAAAAACTAAAATCATAAAGAAAAATATAAGAAACCTATAAGAAAAACCAAAATCTATAATTAAAAAATAAGATCATAAAAAAGTAAACTAAATATATGATAAATTAAATCTTACAAATCTATATTTGTTTTTTATGGTTTTCACTTTTGTCATTTTAAGCCGCTCTTTTCTTATGTGTTTTTTTTTTTTATTGTGGATCTGTGTTTTTGCTTCTGGATTTTTTTTTCTTTTTGGCCACAAAAATCACGTGAGGGCGGGGTTTAAGAGATAATTTCTATTGGCCCATTGTAGTTGGAGTGACAGCTATTTTTTCCGCTCCAAAACACCCATTCTTAAACGTATCATCATTATGCGCTTGAAGACTTTGGACAGCAAGCCGCAAATGAAAGGTGCCGACTTAGAGCGTTTGGACAGCAAGCCGCAAATGAAAGGTGCCGACTTAGAGCGGTGCCGGCCCGTGACACCGGCTGCGGTAAGGTCGACTAAAGCCCTCTGGTGCCCAGGGACGAAAAAGAAGAGGAGGAACAACGGGAAAAATACAGGTATGGAATGACGTGATGATGAACAAATATCTATTATTGCAGTAGTTACCGTTGGAACTAGCCTATTAGCCTACTTTGGACGATAGCTATCCTAATTCGTTAATTTAATAAATAGCTAGAGTTAACGTCAGTTACTCACATCTTAAATTAATTTGGAAAAGTTGGAAAGACTATTCAACTATTTGGGAATAACCTACATCAAAATATTGTAAAATACGCATAAGTGTGCTTCACAAATCGTCCACCGTCTGCCTAAAAGAATTGACTTACTGTACATTTGTGTTGACATCTTAGTGATAGCCAACGTTATTCCTACTTTAATATTGCCATTAGTAGTTGGGTATGACCATCAGAAGCTTTATTTTAATAATATAATGTAACACCTAATGTTCACATACTCCTTTTCTCTTCAGATGCACTTTTGAAATGTTTTCCTCCCACACCTGCATATCCTGGTCCACCTGCACCTCAACACAGCCCAGCAGTGATGCAGCATAAGGTTCTCCAGTCCCCTACACCTCAGCACAGCCCAGTCATGCAAAACATGACAAACATGGTATTCTTGACCTTCCTGCCTGAGAAGAAGCTGACAGAAATTTACCCCGATATGTGGGTAGTTGAGAATCACAGCCACTCTTCCTCCTACAGTGGCTGTTGCTGAAAGGAGCTTCTGCAAGTTCAAACTAATTAAAACCTACCTGAGATCTACTATGGAGCAGGGATGTTCAGTGGACTTTCCATCATTAGTACAAATCATGCGGTCTAACACAAACTGTCTTATTATGATCATGTCACAGATAACTTTGCTGCAAGAAATGCAAGGCGAGTGAGACTGTAGAAGAATGCTAGATGATGCATATTGCACTGAGGTTTCTGTAATATAGTTTTTTTGTGTGCAATACTCTTATTTATATTATATTTATACATATTTTTATGTCTGCACTGCATTCGTTTCTTTAATACCAAATTTTGTGCAATACCTTATTTATAATTTGTTTTACATCACTTGTTTTTATTAGTGTTTTTTGTTTGTTTCTGAAATAAAGGGATTCAAAGGTATAATGCTATGCGGGTACTGTGTGAGTGTATGAACACAATGATTGGTGGTGGAAATGGCTGCGGTGCAAGTGGCATCAGCTAAATTCTTGCCTAGGGCACCAAATTGGTCCGGTACTGGTGCCGAGTCCTCACAGTCTCAGAGTAACTAAACACGATAACGCATGAATTTATAATGACTACGATATAATTAGCTACTTAGCTACAGCACAGTTAAATATACAGTGGATGTCAAAAGGGGAAACAACGCAACGTTAGCTACAAAGTCCAAGTAGCTAATAATGATGACCGCTAAATTTATTTTACGAGTTAGATTTATATAAATTAAGCTGGTGTTCTTGAATCAACTTGGGCCTGGATCATCGTGGCCGGGTCAATGGAGCGCTGCAATAACGGTGTCAAGAGTCAGAATCATGGATAACGGTAACTGTTAAATGTCAGCATTTTCATCAGATATCTACTTTTTAAAAGCTGATTTGACGATGAGTTTTTGGAAAGCTACACGACAATTAGAAGCTATTTAAGTTACAAAGCTATTTTTTATTCGACCACACAATTATCATCATCATCATCATCGTCATCCGCTTTGTCCGGGGTCGGGTCGCGGAGGTAGCAGTTCAAGCAGGGCATCCCAAACTTCCCTTTCCCGGGCCACATTAACCAGCTCTGACTGGGGGATTCCAAGGCGTTCCCAGGCCAGTGTGGAGATATAATCCCTCCACCTAGGTCTGCCCCGCGGCCTCTGCCCAGCTGGACGTGCCTGGAACACCTCCCTAGGGAGGCGGCCAGGTGGCATCCTTGCTAGATGCCCGAACCACCTCAACTGGCTCCTTTCTACGCAAAGAAGCAGCGGCTCTACTCCGAGTCCCTCACGAATGGCTGAACTTCTCACCCTATCCCTAAGGGAGATGCCAGCCACCCTCCGGAGGAAACAAATTTCCGCCGCTTGTATCCGCGATCTCGTTCTTTCACGCACCACACAATTAATATAAGAAAAAGAGCCAGAGCCTGGTCAAAACTGTGATTTATTCAGCAGAATCGGCACTGGCGCTGTAGTATCATTTTTTGCTGCTTTGCTGTTAACTTCAGACGCACAATGATGATGCGTTTAAGAATGAGTGTGTTTGCACCAAAAAAATTGCTGTCACTCCAACTACGATGGGCCAATAGAAATCATCTTCTAAACCCTGCCCTCACGTGATTTTTGTGCCAAAAAGAAAAAAAAATCGAAAAGCAAAAACACAGATCTACAACCAAAAAAATAAAAAACACATAAGAAAACAGCGGATTAAAATGACTAAAATGAAAACCATAAAAACAACCATAGATTTGTAAGATTTAACTTATTATACATTTAGTTCATTTTTTTATTATCTTTTTTTTATTATAGATTTTAGTTTTGATTATAGTTTTCTTATTGTTTTCTTTTGGATTTTTGTTTTCTTTTGGACTGTCTTTTTTTGCTTTTGGATTGTCTTTTTTTGCTTTTGGATTTTCTTTTTTTGCTTTTGGATTTTAGTTATGCATTTGGTTATCTTCTTTTTTGTTTGTGGATTTTGCTTTTACTTTTGTAGACTTTTGGCACAAATCTCATTCCATAAGGTTGCGAGTCAGGCACAGAGCTTTGCAGCCCTTCGCAGCGTTTTGTAGCTGATGGACACAGTCCGATCTGTTAACATGGGCGAAAGGAAATCGACTGTGCTTCCACGTGCTTTGCGGCGCTTCGCAGCCAGTAAACACCCGGCGTGATTGGTTTGGGATGGCATTTAATACAGTGGATGCACAAACAGAGTGGAATTTTGCAGGGATAGGGTCTAGGGGGTGGTTTCAGAAAGGCCCTCAGTCTCTTCTCATCATTAAAACCATGAACCAACAGGACGTACGTACTACACTGGTGCAACGGAATGTCAGTGGTTCCACTTGAAATTGCATGTCCCTATGCCTACCGTTGTTGTGTGCCATATTTGGACATGGTCCCCCATTTTATCTCCCGACTCTGTTGTGCTGAGATTGTTTTTGTGTATTGCCAGATTAAAAAAGTGATCAACGCGCCATCTGTTATGAGAGTTATTAAAAACACACTGCAGGATAGTGTCCGCTATACTGGCTTACAGAGGACTGTGTTACATTCTGCCTGCATAGGTGCACAGACATACTATATCTTGTTGCAGAGGACTAGCCTATTGACACACATACAGACATACTGTTTATATCCTAATAGGGGACCGGCCTGTTCACACACACATCCAGTATATCCTAGTGTAGGGGACTGGCCTGTTCCCACACACACACACACACACACACACACACACACACACACACACACACACACACACACACATACGTCTAATATCACCTAGTATGGGGGACAGGCCTGTTCACACACACATACACACACATAGTATATTCTAATATTCAAGTGTAGCCTAGCCTAATCACACACACTACTAACATTCAGTGTATTGTGGTTTAGAGGACTGGCTTGTTCACACATACACACACACACACACACACACACAATAATAACAATAATAATAATAACAATAATAATAATAATAATAATAATAATAATAATAATAATAATAATAATAACTTGAATTTAAGAGCGCTTTTCTACAAACTCACTTTACAAATACAGGGAAGACGATACATACAAAATGCAGCACCTGTCATACAGTTTATTCTATCTGACTTGGCGGACCTGTTGTCACCCCAAAAAGACATACTCACAAACACACAGACGCACAGACACACACTCACACAACACACACCTAAACACAAACATACAGATAATAGGCATACCTCTATGTCTTTGAGTTTCATTGCCAGCACTAGCTGGTGCCTGTGATTGGTCAGTGCTTCACGGTAGTTGCCCTTGGAGAAGTAGGCAGAGCCAATGTTCCCATGAGCACGACATTCTCCTGATTGGTCACCTGGGAAAAAGAGATAAGGTTTGTCAGTATAGTTAATTATATACGTATAACATAGTATAAAGTCTTATAATATTCAATAACTGTTTTAGGGTGCTTTCACGCCTGAGCTGTTTGGTCCGTTTTAAACTTATCGGACAGAGTCTAACAAACTAGCAATTTGAAAGCGCCCTTAGTGACAGAAAAGCTGGCACCCCACTGTATTTTCCTGCTCCTTCCCTCCACTCCTGTCTCACCTAGAGTTTTGGCCACCTCCAGATCCTGCTGCATGTACCCTGTGCTCTTCTCTGTGTTGCCAAGCGACCAGTAGGCGGAGCTCAGCGCTGAGAAGACGGATCCTCTCAGCTTCAGAGAGCACGTGCCAATCTTTAGCCCCGCCTCGAGCACCACCACTGAGGCGCCATGGAAACCATGGATCAATAGTTCCTGGCCCACCACCGAGACCACTACAAAAGGGCTCTTGTCCAGCTTCATCTTCTGCAGCTGCTGGTAGGTGGGCTCTAATGTTTCTGTGGGGAAAAGCACACCCAAAAACAGTATATAATCAAGAGGCAGGATAAAGCTTAGAAAAAGTAGAGGAATAAAATATGATGCAAGACAGAACCAGAATACAGCCGAGAACACTGATGGCATTGACGTTGATGGCGTCTTAATTTGTTCACATACAAGTCAACATACAACTAAACCACCCTTCCTGTTATCATACAATAGAACAGCCCTACAGCATGACGCTGATGAAAGACATCCATACTAGTGTTGCATTACAGTCCACCAGCCTGTCTGTGAGGACATTAGGGACAGCTCTCTTTTCTTTTCTTTCAGTAGACAGACACACTCTAGGTAGTCCACTCATCTCCTCTAGGGCAATCCTTCTCCCTCATTCTGTTCGATCAGGCTCTTTCAACTGTCAGTGCTTTGGTTCTTTCTTTATTTATTTTAATGCATGTCTTGATCTTCCTTCGACCTAATTCCATTTATTTTAATCTGTACAATTTCTGTTCATAAATGTCTTCTTCACTCAATACTATGGCCTTCCTCTAATCTATCTCCTCTCTTTCTCTCTGTTTCTCCGCTCTATACTTTCTGATTTTCTCTCTGTTTCTCCACTCTATCCTTTCTGATTTTCTCTCTGTTTCTCCACTCGATCCTTTCTGATTTTCTCTCTGTGCAGCATCGGAGGAGGCTTTTGACTCCTCCACATCCCAGTCCCTGTCGGCAACAGCTAGATAAAGGGAAGATGACAAATGAAAAGAGTGATTTTTCCAACTGACAGTCACCCCCACCTCAGGCATGCCCCCGGGGCAACCATAAAGCAGCAGCCATTAAGCAGCCGCCTGCAGTGCTAAAATGGTTTATTCATCGGTTTCCATTACTCCATCTTAATCTTTCTCTGTCACATCAGGCTCTACAGGGTGAAGGCTTGCAAGTGAGAGAGATAGGCTACCTCTGAGAGGAGACTTCATGGCTGCCTCTACCATTCCCACCAGGAGCTGGAGACTCTTGGGATCCTGAGCCAGGCCCGAAGCAAACGCTGCCAGGGCATCGGCATGGCGACCCAAGTACTGCAAAGCCATGCCCTGCCGGAAGTACGCCTGGTGACAGAGAGAGGAGGTTAGCATGACATACCTGTATCCTATTCCTTTGTTGAGCTGCAAGCACGGGAAAGCTATGCCAGAGTTCTGCATCGGGTCGGGTACCCGCGGGTGGTATTTAGTCATAATTTTATTTACGGGTTCGGTTTTGGGTAAAACAAAGAACCTGTGGGTCGGATCGCGGGTGTTGTACGTTTTGGTTTGTCCTGGCCTCAGCCATAATGGCTATTGTTATCATTCTGTTAAAAGTGTCATTAACAAAGTGATGTGCTGAATTGCTTAGTTCTGTATTGTTGTGCTTGGCTGACTAAATGTTGAAATGAACGTTGAAATACGTTCCCTTGAACGTATTTTTTTAAATCAAAGTTAAAAACGAATATTTTGTTTGATGCATGCGGTGTTGGCTCTGTCTGCGCCTCTTCGATCAGGTGCGTTACTAACTAAACTGGCACGTTACTGTGGAGATGTGACGCTCGATATTATGAGAATAAGCAAAAAGATGTATTTAAAATGTATTTCCTGAATTACCTTTTCTATAAAATATATTCGCTTAATTTCACATGTAGGCCTATGAAATGGTATAACCAAATTTTTTGAAACAACGTATGCGGTTGATCACCTAATGTGATCACGAAGATGTTTCTATTGCACATGGTTATTATAGGATATGCGGTTTCGGGTCGGGCGCGGATCTTGTGTTGATGGTTAAGGTCGGGTTGCGAAACTAATTGGCCATATGTGTATGGAAAGCCAAATGGGTCACAATTCGCCACTTTCTGACACGTTTTGGGACGCGTTGTGACACTTGGAGACGCGTCTTGAGACGCGTTGTGATAAAAAAAAAAAACGGCGTCAAAAACGGCGTAAAATGCGCAACACAACGCCGCTTTTTACGGCGTTATTGATGTATTGTCTTTGGAGCGGCGTATTTTACGTCGTTTTGTGTCACCTCTGACGGCGTAAAAAACGGCGTTTTCTCTTATGATAATTATCTCCGCCCTTTGGTTTTCACAGCCACTAAATTTGAAATATTTTCAACCAATCGGTTAAGAATAAGGACAGACCTAACTAGCAGCTCAGCGCTGATCTCCTTTACAGTAAATAGGATTGCACGCAATTCACCTATTCTGCATGTGGTAATGTTTGTCAGCTTTTGTGAGTTGGTCAGCTTTTGGGTAGCCTACAAAAAGTACTTGGGTATTACTTTCTTCTCGTTTCAAATTTACTGGTTACACACGGTCATGGAAAAACAACTATTTGAAGACCCACCACTGTACACTCCATCATGCCTAAGGAAATTAGACAAAAAGACATCTACCAGACCAGGTGTCACAACCAGGTGTCCATTATCCAGGACCAAACAAACTTGCTTTTCTACCACCAGTGGTCCGGTGGCCTGTGCTCCTGCAACCAAACCAAACAAAGATTTTCAGACATCATTGCTCACCGTTAAGCCTTCTGGAGGTGTCCTGTGTAACGCTGAGCAATGATGTCTCAAAGCCACCCCCAGCTCTGATAAAACATTATTTTTGTAAGTGCTCATCTTGGAATATGGCATAATGGATACTACAACATCATGTCCAATGTATTTTGAAAAAGGAAAAGGCCAGGCCTTACTTTAAACTAAATCTCTTTTACCTTAGACTACATTGGGAAGTAGGCAAAGCATTCCATGGCAATAACATTATGTTTTGGATGTAAGCATTTTAAGGTTTTTTTAAACCTTGCTCGGTTAACAAATGTAATTAAGGACGATTAAACTATGTTTCTAGCTGTTTCTTTAGACTTCGTAGTTAAAATTACAATGAAAATCTGAAATTACAAAGTAGCTACCGGCCCGATTTGAATTTAACTTGGTGGAAGGGTGCAGAATAGTCCAAGGAATAACCCATACTGATCCGAACCACCGGACAGATCCACAAAGTTAATTTCACTGTCACGAACGTAGACCAATAAGGCATCTAGTTTTAGCGGAGGTCTGCGCTCTTCGAGTGCCATTAAAAGTATATTTGTGTTTGTGCTGCACCAGAGAACAGTGACACTAATATTAAGTGGACCTGAGAATAGTGAAGTAAAACATATTTCTCTTGCGGCGTCCCGATGACAGTCTGCGTCTGCACAGGCAATCGCTATGCTATGCCACCAGCCGACCTACATACAACATATCAGTAAATCTTCGAATTATCGAAATTGTATTGGTTTTACTAACTTGCAGAACACAATGTGCAGATGTCTCTAGGAAAATAAAATTACGCTATCTGATTGGAGCTGTGGACTTTCAGGAAGTTGTAGTGTGTGTGTTGGACTTTCTAGTTGTAGTGCTTTATTGTTTTTCCATGACATTGTCTAAAAGTGTGATAAAAAATGCTTTATTAAGGCTCCCCAAACAAAAGCTGACAAACATCGCCACAGAATAGGTAAATTGGGTGCAATCCTTTTGCAGCAAAGGAGATCAGCGTTTAGCTAGTGAGGTCTGTCCTTGGTCTTTACTGATTGGGTGAAAATATTTCAAATTTAGTGGCTGTGAAAACCAAAGGGCGGAGACTTTATCATATGACAACACGACGTTTTTTTACGCTGTCAGAGGTGACACAAAACGACGTAAAATACGCCGCTCTAAAGACAATACATTAAAAACGCCATAAAAAGCGGCGTTGTGTAGCGCATTTTACGCTGTTTTTTACGCCGTTTTTTTTATCACAACACGTCTCAAGACGCGTCTCCAAGTGTCACAACGCATCTCAAAATGCGTCAGAAAGTGGCGAATTGTGACCGATTTGGCTTTCCATATATGTGTGGTGCACGGTATTGCACGTTGCGGGTGCGGAGCGGCGCTGCGAAAATTTGTTTTGGGTGTTTTCACACAATTACCCATTATTTGTTTGCCATTGCCCAATTATATGTGCATCACACACACGCACACACACACACACACACACACACACACACGCACACACCCCCCCCCCCCCCCCCCCCACACACACACACACACACACACACACATATCATGCACTTTATTTGGATCGCCCTCTCTCCTATTTAATCATATCAGGACATGACATGAAGTGTATGAAGACAAAAAGCTGAAGAATCTGTTTAGATGACAATCACTCTGTAAAGTCCAAATGGCCAACGCATCTCTCATCCCCAACTCTCTCTCACTATTCACTATACACACACACACACACACACACAACAATTGCTAACCCTACAAAACACATTCTGTACAGGACATACTGCACACGTAGTTCATTAAAATGAGAGTGATGCATGAGAACGACACAGTAAATCTAAACCAAATCAAGGGGTCACCCAGCCTCCTCTCTGGCTAAACCTCCATGCCAAGGAGAAAGGAGCCACAGCATGCAGCTCTCTGTGGCTAAGGAGGACGCGGCCGGCCTGGCTAGAGACACAGAACAAGTGTTTAAGTGTGTGTGTGTGTGTGTGTGTGTGTGTGTGTGTGTGTGTGTGTGTGTGTGTGTGTGTGTGTGTGTGTGTGTGTGTGTGTGTGTGTGTGTGCATGTTTGCTAATCCCCCAGTAGTATAATGCCAAGCCAAAATGAGACAGACACTGCAACAGCAGGTATCGTCAGGAGCTCTTCCCCTTACTCTTCACCCTGACACCTATCCCCACATGCCTACAAGCAGACTCTAGCTCTTCCTCTTCCTCTTCACCCTGACACCTATCCCCCACATGCCTACTAGCAGACTCTAGCTCTTCCTCTTCACCCTGACACCTATCCCCCACATGCCTACTAGCAGACTCTAGCTCTTCACCCTGACACTCTTCACCCTGACACTCTAGCTCTTCCCTTCACATGCCTATCCCCCACATGCCTACTAGCAGACTCTAGCTCTTCCTCTTCACCCTGACACCTATCCCCCACATGCCTACTAGCAGACTCTAGCTCTTCCTCTTCACCCTGACACCTATCCCCCACATGCCTACTAGCAGACTCTAGCTCTTCCTCTTCACCCTGACACCTATCCCCACATGCCTACAAGCAGACTCTAGCTCTTCCTCTTCCTCTTCACCCTGACACCTATCCCCCACATGCCTACTAGCAGACTCTAGCTCTTCCTCTTCACCCTGACACCCATCCCCCACATGCCTACTAGCAGACTAGCTCTTCCTCTTCCTCTTAAACCTGACACCCGTCCCCCACATGCCTACTAGCAGACTCTAGCTCTTCCTTAGGAGTCTCGCGTCCTTCCACCTTACAAGCCCTGATGGTAGAGGCTGCCAGTGAGCACCAAGTTCATACAGGGAGTTTATACTTCCTCTGTATGTCTTAATCTACTGATTGCCCTCTTTCTGTGCAAGTGTGTGAATAGCTGATTCATTTTACTCTATATGTGTATGCATGCGTATGTGTTTGAGTGTGTACTGTAGGTCTGTAAATGCCTTAATGCTGTGTGTGTATATGTGCTGGTGTGTGTATGCGCTTGTGAGTGTGTCTGTACTGGTGTGTATGCCGGTGCTGATGTGTGTGTGTGTGTGTGTGTGTGTGGGTGTGTGTGTGTGTGTGTCCTTCATAACTTAGAGGATATGGTGTGTCAGGTGCAGACACAGTCAGCGAAGGCCTGTTATTGTTGTTGGTTCACTGAGAATTCCGAAAAGACAGTGACAGTCATTTAAAACGTTCCCTGGCACGTTGTCTTTTATAGCAGACAGACAGGTAGGATATAAGGGACACCGTGTGTGTGTGTGTGTGTGTGTGTGTGTGTGTGTGTGTGTGTGTGTGTGTGTGTGTGTGTGTGTGTGTGTGTGTGTGTGTGTGTGCGTGCGTGTGTGTCTGGCTTTATGGCGTTCCAGTCCATGAAAGTGTGTAACCTTCCGTCAGTGTTTCGGCACCTGGAGGGCTCCGGGGGTGAAGCTCTCAGAGAAGAGCCTGTGTGTGCCTGTGTTGTGTCTCTCAGCAAAGGATGCTCAATGGATCAACATATGCCTCAATTACTACTCCTAACTCCCATTAATCGAGAACATATGGCGAGGCGAGCGGTAGAGGGAGAGTGCAGGAGGAAAAGGTGAGCATCTAAACCAGGCATGAATGAGATTAATATATTTTTTAACTAATGCAGACCTCCAAAGTCAGAAGCCCAACATGATCTAACTGAATAAGTTACAGTAACGAGCCTAATCATTTATTTTGAAAATAAATATTTATTTTCAAATAATATATTTAAGTTCACAATGCCCCATTTTTTGGGTTTTCTGCTAAATCTCGATTCTAGAAATAAATATTTAATTTGGAGTTTGTGCACGTTTGCATAAAAGGGGTACGATTGGCAATGACAGACGTACCAAACCATTCCTTTCATCTGTGTTTTTAAGAATATTAGCTCCACTTTGACCATCTGCATGTTTACGTTACCCAGTGTGAGATCGCTTCCATGGCTCTGATAGCTTTCTCTCTACTTTCCTAATATAATAGCCTAAGTAACACATTCGACTGTAAAATCCAACACATTGTTGGTAAAACATATATAAGCCTAATAGTCTGTGTGTGTGCTTCATAAGTAGTAACTAGCGTGCACTAGGGCCCGTCATAACAGCCTGCACTGAGGCCCGTAATAATACCGTGCACTAGGGCCCGTCATAATAGCGTGCACTGAGGCCCGTCATAATAGTGTGCACTAGGGCCCGTCATAATAGCGTGCACTGAGGTTCGTCGTAACTACCTTAGGCCACTGCCTGGGCTGCTTCCCTCACTGACACAGAGTTCCAATTCCTCATAGATTTCGTACCTCCCACAGCCTATTGTTAGAAGGAACACTGTCATTTGTCTATGGTACCTATCTACTACATGAACTTCTTCCTTAGCTTTCCTGTGTGTCATAACGTGATTTGCTCCATGCTTATTAAGACACGCACAAAACACACACGGATAGTTTTCCTCGCCTGATTCACTCTTTCCCTCATTCTGGACATATCTCTAACACACAGTCACTAAAGTATCGCTTCAACACATAAGTACACACACGATTAAGAGCTGGGAGTGAGGGGATGCTTTGCCAGCACGTTAATGATCAAAGGGAACACGTCTTTGTTTGAGAGCGGAGCAGACCGTTCAGCTGTAAATTGTAGAGGTTATTATTGTGCATTTGGAGAGGCAATTAAACATTTATCACTCCATTATACATAAAAAAATCTTCCAAAACCGACTGGCTAAGCCCTCCCAGGTTGGCATACACTCTTTTTTCCTCTGTTCTCTTTCTGACTGACTCCATTCCAAACTTCTCTCTGTCACCGTGTGTCACTAAAGGTATGTCTGTCTGTCTGTCTGTCACCGTGTCTCACTAGAGGTATGTCTGTCTGTCTGTCACCGTCTCTCACTAGAGGTATGTCTGTCTGTCTGTCACCATGTGTCATTAGAGGTATGTCTGTCTGTCTGTCTGTCTGTCTGTCTGTCACCGTGTGTCACTAGAGGTATTTCTGTCTGTCTGTCTGTCCGTCACCATGTGTCACTAGAGGTATGTCTGTCTATCTGTCACCATGTGTCACTAGAGGTATTTCTGTCTGTCCGTCACCGTGTGTCACTAGAGGTATGTCTGTCTGTCCGTCACCGTGTGTCACTAGAGGTATGTCTGTCTGTCCGTCACCGTGTGTCACTAGAGGTATGTCTGTCTGTCCGTCACCGTGTGTCACTAGAGGTATGTCTGTCTGTCCGTCACCGTGTGTCACTAGAGGTATGTCTGTCTGTCCGTCACCGTGTGTCACTAGAGGTATGTCTGTCTGTCCGTCACCGTCTGTCACCGTGTGTCACTAGAGGTATGTCTGTCTGTCTGTCACCGTGTGTCACTAGAGGTATGTCTGTCTGGCTCCTTCTCTGTCGCACAAGGTTTCTGTCATCATCAGTTGCTCTCTGTAGGAGTTGCTCCACAGGACTTGTGACAGAGAGGCCTAGTGGGTCTGGGTTCAGTCAGGAAGCCTGCAGTTTACATCCTGGCATACACACTGTAGTAGAACCTGATGGTAGAGAAGACACACGATTCATCTTCTTAGCCTTTAGCTGGAAGACCATAATAGAAGTAAGAAAACCAAAGGGATATAACAACCAATTATTACACAGTGACAACCTGCTTAAGCACACGGTTTGTGTGTGTGTGTGTGTGTGTGTGTGTGTGTGTGTGTGTGTGTGTGTGTGTGTGTGTGTGTGTGTGAGTGAGTGTGTCGGCATTTCAGTTTTGCATGTTCAAATGTGCATGTTCTGGCACCTTCTTTTTGAGGCACCATTGAAGTAGTTCTATTCTGACTTCTCTCTAAGGAGCAACCAGACACCCAGACGGCAGCAATCAACCCTCTACCGGGGAGGAATTCTTCATCCTAACAAGAAAGAGAAGCAGCCAGCTAAGGTGTCACTTCAGCCTTTCAATTAGAAGTCCTCCGTTTGCCTTCCTTCCGAACGTCTCAGCTCTACCTTGTCAGTCAGATTGCTTAATTTGGCCAGGAACCTTGGCATTCACCGGCCTGCCTCACCCTGACCTCATACGTTAAGTTGATAAGACCTCTCAATTTCTGTCATGCTCCTTTAATAACCATACTTGTATGCTGCAGATAGATATTAGATATTAGTATGGGGAAAATATATGTCCTCTTGGATTTTTCAATTTGTTTTGTGTGTGTGTGTGTGTGTGTGTGTGTGTTTGTGCATGTGTGCCATTGCTATAGTCCCCTAAGCCATTGGTGGCTAACTGTGTTTACCAGACCTTATTCTCTATTGACTTATATTTTGTTAAGTTTGAGTGTGTGTGTGTGTGTGTGTGTGTGTGTGTGTGTGTGTGTGTGTGTGTGTGTGTGTGTGCGCGCGCGCGCCTGTGTGTGTGTGTGTTACGTCATGAATTGAGATGTAGGTGTAAGCAGATGGACAGCAACAGGTAGCAGCAGGTACCTAGGAGATTGTTATCCAACAGAAACAAAAACCCACACTCATACACACTCAGTGTAAAAGCAACAGTGACGCTATACAATCTGGACAGAACTCTCTTTTGTTGATTTAATGTCCAGCTGTGTGAACACACACACACACACACACACACACACACACACACACACACACACACAGGTTGGAACGGTGTTCCAGCCCTTTGGGGTCAGCAGCTCCACTGAGGTTTGGCGCAGGTATGATATCCTCGCTAAAAATAACCACTCCTCCCTCCCTCTCTTCCTCTTCTCTTGTGGTATAATCATCAATGCATGGAGCACGATTCTGTATGGAGATCTATCTATCTTTAACTTTTGACACTTTCGGAAGATCTCCAAATTCCATGCTTGTTTCCCTCATTCCTATGACGTTATTCTTTCTCTCTGAAGATTCACTTTCTCTCTCTAACTTGACCTCCTGTTCTCTCCCCAGCACTGTCCCACAGCCCCTCTCTATCCTCTCTAGGTTGGAGAGTCCTTGACTGCAGAGACGTGCAGTGTTTCACTCCTTAGGGATTTATGTGTGTGCGTGTATTTGTGTGTGTTTGTTCTTACACACATCTGGAGAAGTACTCCCTTCACACTGGTCTTTGTGTTTTCTGCAAGAGTAAAACCTGAAGACTACTTCTAAAAACATCCCTTTGAACATCACGTGCACACCATAAGTGTGTCTGTCTAGGTCAGCAGTAGTCTGTATGTTTCATGCCCCTGTGTCCCTTCATGTTTATGATCAAATCTTTGTTGTCTACAGGGCAGTTGTCTGTTTTCTCACACCACTATTCAAACAATGCAGCTGAATAATTGAACAGCACCATCTGATGCTGTGCAGTCACTGAGAGGGTGGCAGTTAAACAGATAAAAAATACTAGAGGTAAGAAAATAAAAAAGGATGAGAGGTATGTTGTTTCCAGTTAACAGGTAAATTAGTCACCACCCAACCAACCTAATAGATGCTCACAGACACACACACACACACACACACACACACACACACACACACACACACACACACACACACACACACACACACACACACACACTGCACACTAGATACAAACACACTCGTACTGTGAGCTGAGAAAGTATTCTGAACTTACGGGGTAAGTATAACATCTGAACAGGGGACAGGGCCCTATGTCATGTACTCCCCTTCACACACACACACACACACACACACACACACACACACACACACACACACACACACAGAGAGAGAGAGAGAGAGAGAGAGAGAGAGAGAGAGTGGGGAGTCAAGGACTGGACGAAGGCTGCTGGGGGCTAAAGGGGCTGCTGGGGGGAGAAGGTCTGGAGTTGGGAGAGAAATGGTAGCCTTGGTGCAGATTCAACACCACCGGCTGTCTCCCTCATTAAGGGAAACAGGCTGACTGTGGAACTCCTTCATATTTTTTAAGTTGTGTGTGATTTTGAAACTGAAAGTGTAACAAGGCCACGGAGACCTGGGCTTTGACACGGGTTTACAGTACAGCTGAACGATGAATCGACTTCAAATCAAAACTGCGATTTAAGACAAATCATCTAACCCAGGGTTTAAACGGCCAATGTTTTTAAAAATCCATGCTGTCCTCCTGTGATAGTCATGCTCACCAATCAGAAGTGGCCTAAGGCACGAATCCCAAGATAATATAGCATCTTTATTTCTAAAAAGCAACTAGCAACAAATCTAGCTACCTATGCAAACCATTAAAGAAGAAGTGCGAAATCCAGCCTATACAAATCCATTTAACTGTAATTTATTCTCATGTATCCAGTGTAATTGCAGTAAACTGTGGCTCCCTCTCCTCTTACACCGTGTGCAGGCAGCAAGTGTTTCAGGCATGAAATTGTCCTATTATTTTCAGAAATTCTAAAATTATTATCGTTACTTTATGTAACTTGACAGTCACAGCTTTTGAGATAATTGTTCTGTTAGATGCTAAGTGCAGATTTTTTATAAATGCATGTTTGTTGGAACCAATTCATTTTTTTTAAGTTCTCAGCCTTGCATTCATCTAGTGCAGGTAATATTTTGATGGTTTCTCATATGGTAATGCTCCATTACATGTTTTAAATCTATTACACGATGAATATTGATTGATTTGAGGCTTTACTAAAAAAATTCGCAATCGCAATATCTGTCAGAAAAATCGCAATTACATGTTTTCCCCAAAATGGCCTCCAGACCCCACACCACAGATGTATGCTTGCAGACATGAAAGTCTTTGATAAACAATCTGCCTTGATTGCCGAAAGCTGCATATCTAGCCAGGTAAACGGGTTGTACGGTATTGTTTTCTCTGCTTGCCCTTTCTGTGGATCCGACAATGTTTTGGATCGAAGATGATTATAATATCCTCACATCTTTCTTCTCCCCATCTCCGTAGAACTTAGATTGATTTATCTGTCTGGTTTGAAGGGAGACACTTCAGAATGTTCCACAAAGAACCCTATCATGCTGATTGGGCTCAAAACACACTACTGAAATGGCCCCATGGAATTTTCTCCTACATATCTCTCTCTCTCTCCTCTCTCTCTCTCTCTGGTGCTGGAGGTGCACGGTCCTGCATCATTGGCATTAAGCCTGAAATACTTACATTGTCTTTTTTTTACGCCCCCCTCTGGTTCATAGACTGTTGCCAATCTTGCGTGTTTTCTGGACCTCACCCATGCCTCTCCTTTACGGATCTGTTTGCCTAAACCATTGACTGCTGTAAGGGTAATTTTGGCATCACGGATGTTCAAGCCTAAGCTGTTGTTCCAATGTGGGGGAAGGGTCTGAGTCAAGACCAGATCACGAAAGAGACAGTACGTGCCTTTTGGAGACACAGAAGGCTAAAGTTTTGTGTCTTAGACATAACATAAAATTAGGTCTACGTGTCCTATGTACGTGTCGTCAGTAATGCTGATTACGTCCACTCCTCTCCACCTTGACCAATGGAATGATTGTTTATCTTGGACCAATATACTCGTTCCAACCTTGTCAACTAATCAGAACTTGCTATATCGTTAGAGTGAACTCACTGTAGTAATTTCTCTGTGTACAGACTCTGACTCAGACTCTGTAGTCATCAATAAAATTGCACTTGATCTTTTCATGGTTTCTCCCTCTCATTAATTGTTTATTTTCTGTCATCGATTGAAATTATCCATTCCGCTGCCTACCCGTGTACCAAACCCCTTGCCAAGTAAAGACATTATATTGCACTATACCTGTGTGTCTTGTTGTGCTATTGAGTCCTCCATCTGCAGTCGTTACAGTACGAACTGGCCCAAAATGGACTCAGCCAACTTGAACTCACATTCGGTGCTCCAAGCTCAAGGAAGGCAGATTCACCAGCAGGAGGAACAAGTCACCTCCATCAGTGTCCGAGTAAGAAAACTCTCAGAGCGTAACCAGCAGTTCTAAGCATCCATTGGCATCCAGGTGGATTTCCCGACTGGTCAGCTCCAACAGCTACTAGCACGGCTCCCGGATCCGGCTGTTTCGACGCCGTCTCTACTGCCCTTCCAGAGCCAGCCTGCTCTCTAGTACCCTGTTCCAGCTCTCAAATCCTCGTCACCATCCCTGACGTCACGTCTTTCACGGCCGGAATCGTTCTCCGGGGAGATTGTAAGACTTTTCTTGTGCAGTGCGAATTGCATTTTGAGCTGCAAGCACCCGGTTTTCCTACGGAATGCTCCCGGGTAGCCTACATTATCTCCTTTCTCACTGGTAAGGCAGCTGTGTGGGCCATGGCCTAGTGGGCTAGAAACTCCTGTGTGTCAGTTCGTTGAACTATTCAACAGGACTCTTCGCCAGGTATTTGAGCATACGCCTCCGAGCCGCGAGTGAGAGCATTGCTGAGCCAACGTCAAGGCAGACGTCGAGTCTTGGACTATGTCTTGGACTATGTAAACAGGAAGGGGGTCAGTACACAACCTTGAGGGGCTCCGGTGTTGGTGGTTGAGGATGTTACATTGCCTAATCTAACTGTTTGTGGTCTGTCGCTGAGAAAACTGTGTGCCCAGCGGGTGAGAAGAGGGGGAGGTTGAGGTGGTGAAGTTTCCTGATCATATGGTTGCGCTGGATGGTATTGAAAGCGGAACTAAAATCGATGAAGAGGAGTCTTGCAAAGTTACCTGGTGATTCTAGATGTTGTAGGAGGCAGTGAAGGAGGCATGCCACAGCAAGTTACTACCTTGGCTGTTTACTGACTGCTACACTTTACCGGATTAGTTCGCCTGTGTTTAATGCCTGTGTTTTAATTTACGTTTTTAATCTGGATTTAAAATAAAAAGAAAATGCTCTACATTCAGCTCGTACTGCTGCTCCTTGTGACTAGACAGGAAATCACAGAACCTGGCCCGGTGAGAGGGTTGAAGTGCCTCCAGAAGGTGCTCTTTGTGATTTCAAGATATTGCCTGTGAAACATTTAAAAGTTGATGGAGAATTATCCAAAACAATCATATAAGTAATCTGTTACGCAATGGGGGGACATACAGTACTTGCAAATGCCTTGCCCAAAAACATCCCTCAGCCTTCACGTCAGGCACCATCTGAGGGGCAGACTGGTTTCACAGTGCTTTATCTGACAGCATCTCTGTGGATCCACCATGGTAATAGGCGTGAAATAAAGGCTGGGGAATTATGAGATGAGAGAAACATACACAGAGAGAGAGGGGGGGCGGGGGGGGGGGGGCAATTCCCTGGGTATTATGTGTGGAGCCCAATTGTGAGGTGCATAAAAACAACATTATCCTTACAAGTTAGTTTTGATGCGTCAAATTCGCAGTTTCATTTAGTTTATTCGTTACAGGTACCTTTAAAGACCTAAAATAAATGTGAGATTATATGTCACCATCTCTCCTGGATTTTTTGAGAAGTAAGAGACAACGCTCAAAGTCTCACCTATATATCAAACATGTCTTATTTGTGTCAAGGAGAAATAACTGAAATGCTAATGAGGTTACCCATGTTCCAATGAGTTTCATTATCACTCTGAGCATCATAGTCATAAGGAGCAGCAGCATGCGTGTACAGCGTTAATTTCTCTTGAATCCAGATTAAAAACACATGTTCTCGATTGTTTTTTGCTGAATTGTTTATTCTAAGTAATTGTATTTATCTCATTACAATTGATTTTCTTTCGTTCTTAGTCTTTAATTTCCTCCTTGTATGTTTCTGCTCGCTTTATGTAAAGCATATTGAATTGACATCAGATTATTTGATTTGACACATGTCAAAAGACAAAATGTAAGTATTTCGGCCTTAATTACAAGGACGCAGGACCGTACACCCTCAGCGCCATACAGAGAGAGAGAGAGAGAGAGAGAGAGAGAGAGAGAGAGAAGGAGGAGAAAATGCAATTGGGGCCATTTCAGTAGTTTGTTTTGAGACCAATCAACAGGACAGGTTTATTTGTGGAACTTTCTCAAGTATTTTGGGTTTAATTCCAATCATGCAGGACCGTGCACCCAGATCTTTCAGCATAAACAATCATTGCATTAAAATACTAATGTCATATTTTGTTTACCTTCTTCCTGGGCTGCCATTTCATCATATTTGTACGCCAATTAAGTCCGACATCAAAGTAATGGGAGACGCAACCGGTCTAACTGCTCCGTCAGAACGGCTCTGCGTAGCAGCATGTCTCCCGTGTCCAAAAAACACATGCAGATGAAAATGCAGATGAACTGGGAATCAGTACGAAGTCCCTCTATTCCAGTTGTCCAAATTATACTTACATTAAACGGGCAGATAAATGCATGCCCATCTCAACCCGCGTCATACGCAGACGATTAAATTGACTTGACACTTGGATTGCATCTCGTGTGACACGCACAGCGAACGTCATGTACAAGAAGGTAGTGTGTCAAATGCGCGTTCCCCTAACTGTTCGCCATACCAATTTTAACCGGCCAACAGTTCAGATTATGCGCGCCGAAACTTTCTCGCAGGAATAGTAAGTAAAAAAGACATGCTGCGTCGAATTACAAAAACAGAGTCAATTTGAAAAAAATATTCCAAAATGTGTTGTAAAAGAAAAGTATTTTTAAAGTATTTTAAAAAACAACTTAGAAATGTATTACAAAGTACCTACATGAGAATGCAAGTGAGCTGAATTAGTCTCCTCTTGCACACAGTTTCTTTCTATGATGAAAATGCAAGAGAAAGGAAAATACAGAGGTGGTAGTGTGCGTGTGTGCATGCTTGTGTGTGTGTGTGGGTGGGGGGGGGCACCTCTGCTAGGTCATAAAGACTTAATATTTGCAATTGAATAACTTTCCTCAACTCCATTCCAACCCTACTCATGAACACTTTGATCATGTTAGTAGGGGATCATGTTATAAAGGCAACTTTTGAAAGGCAGTTATGTGGGGTTTGCAGAAAAGCCCCTAAGACCCTTCACAGAATAAACAGAAATAGACAGAGAGACTGGGATTTAGAGCAGAGCGATAGGTCAGAAAGGATCTGAGAAAATGTCAGAAGAGTTCAGAGAAATTGAGAGAAAGATAAAGAGAGAAAGAAAAAGAGAGAGAAAGAGCAAGTCAAAAAGTGAGAGAGAGACGTGTTAATATCGGCTGATCCTCAGGCTGAAAGATGTGTCACATTACTCTGCTGTGGTGTCTATAGACCTCGCTATAATCTCACCAGCAGCACGCTCCACAGATAGTACCACTATAGTCAACCAGCACTCTGAAAACTGCATAATTCATAAATCCAGTGTGCGTATGTGTGCGTATGTGTGCGTATGTGTGCGTATGTGTGTGTGCTGTGTGTGCTGTGTGTGCTGTGTGTGCTGTGTGTGTGTGTGTGTGTGTGTGTGTGTGTGTGTGTGTGTGTGTGTGTGTGTGTGTGTGTTGTAAAGGGACATATGAGATTGGAATAGGGACACATAGGGTATAATGAAAACTGCTAATGAATGTACCATTGCCTATCTCTGGCTAGCATAGTTACCAGATTCTGCTCTCTGTTTCTAACACTAACGCACATACAGATGCACACCCGTGGACACACACTTTTGGCCATGAAGAGACCCATGTTTTACCAAGCTCAGACAAGCCATAAAACATTAGCCCTCAGGCTGTTGGTAGGAGAAGCATCTGCTTATCTGTCGCTCTGATCTTAATGGTTGGCATTCTACTCTCCTTATGAAGATAGACCATTAGGATGGATCGCACTCAACCACCAGTACAAAAACACTCAAACCTCTAATCTAGTTCTGGGGGTTATGGGTCAAATGCAATAACTCTGCGGGACATAATTGGTTTAAAGAGAATCTACCCTATTTCAGATGTGTGTGTCCATGTGCATGTAATAAGGTTCTAAAATATATATATATATATAGATTTTTGTTAGATATAGAACGACGTGATAAATATCTAATGCCCAATGACAGGAAAAGCAGCCATATTCAGTCATGAATTTATACAATGTGGGCAAAGAAAACAGGTGGTTCACAGAGTAAACAGGTGGTTCACAGAGTAAACAGGTGGTTCACAGAGTAAACAGGTGGTTCACAGAGTAAACAGGTGGTTCACAGAGTAAACAGGTGCACCTGCTGCGAAAACACCAATACCTACACATGTTACAGAGATAGAATTAATTGAACATTAAAGCGGCAATATCGCTGTTCAAATCAGTCCTCTTGAAGTCTCAATCTTTACACACACACACACACACACACACACACACACACACACGCACACACACACACACACACACACACAAAAACAATTTCTGCCACCGGTTACGATCTCCCGCGGAACTGTTACAAATTGCTTTAAGGCACAAGGAAGTTCGTCACTAAATCAGGAAGAGAATATCATACTTGGGGTATAATTGTTGATCGTGCTAGCGACATGCATTGACCACAAGCATTCCTTACGTCTTCTTTCAAATCAATCAATGGTTTGGTAAAATAATTACAATAAGCAAATGGTAGGGGTTTCCAAAACCATAAACTACATACAGCCACTTTAAGTGACCCCTCGTTACTAACACATTGATGTGTGCGCGAGCACACACACACGCACGCACGCACGCACGCACGCACAGTAGCTTTGTATAAAGTTAAAACAGACATCCAGAGGAGTTGGTCTTAAACTCTGGCCCTGGCTGAATCCCTATCAATGATGCAACAGTGGAGGTTATTTGTTGACGCTGGTGGCTGGTACCAACCTAATTGTTTTTTCATGACCAATGTAAAGTGCATATTTACGAGCTGTTTCCAGACCAAACACAGAGCCCGAACAAAGGCCCACAAACACATGAGGTATGCTAATAGTGCTGAATAGCAAGAAGGCTAGGTAGTTAATATGCACTTGACTTCCATTTTATTGTAAACGTTTAAGGCCACACTACCTGGGCAGTGATGAACAAACTGGTTTGTGGTGCTAGATAAAGGGATGCATGTGTGTTTGTGTGTGTGTGCTCTTTTACTCTTGCTCTTGCAATTCATTCTTGATCACATTATTTGCATGCAGTACAAACAGCTTAGTGTGCTTATCCACTTCCACCTCCACTTGTCATCAGCCTGCTACTCTGTCCCAATTACAAATCAACAGCCTATGAAGCAAGGCATCCAGCCTTATGGTATCAAATATAATTGACTCCACATAACAAAGTCCACATTATTTTTATACCGTATTTTAAGTAAGCTGAACCTGCCATGAAACAGCCCTGTACAGAAGAATTGACACAATGATAAAGTATCTATTCCCGTCCTTCTGTGGGACAAACCTGAAAGACAAAAAGGCGAACTAATCATGAACACTACGTTTAAAATTCCAGGTGCAGCTACAGTGACTCCTTTAAATGTGTTATCAATTATTTACACCAGGGTGGTGCCTTGAGAGATGACCCAGCACTAACCTATGTCTAATACAGAATCAATTTCCAAACACTATCAGTAGTGCCAACCACTGAGTGCACACACCGTGTACACACCGTCCTCCGAAAAATCTATACCCTTTATTGGCTCTGATGGGGAAATAGAGGAAGTTGGAAAAAATTTAGACGACATAGAAAGGGTGAAGTTATACACAAAAGGGATGTAAACTTGGGGAGTTAGGGGTATATGGTCCATCAGCAAACACACATGCACACACACGTTTACTCACTTTCTCTTTTCATGCATCTCTCTTGCACTGTAAATCATTCGCCCTGCCTAGCTGCATTTCTCCCCCTGCCTGGAGGGCTGGTCCTCTCTCCCCTCAGCCCTAATATACTAGAAGTCCAAATATTTACCTGACTGACACAGCAAACTCAATGTGTGCAAATTTAACTAAGTGTCTGGTCTGGAGCCTCAGTGGCCAGTCTTGAGTCTGCCCAGAGAGGCAGAGGAAGATGTGACTGAAGCAGATTACAGAGCAGTACAGCTGCTATCAGCACAGACAGAAACCCTGGCAATAGGACTGCCCCTACACTAGAACACAATGGCCCCCAAACAACAGAGTTTCTGTTCAACCCCTGTGGAAGGTCACGCTGCCCCCCGGACAAACACAGGAGACAGGGACACGAGCTGTCTGGCTGATAGAAAGACAGGCATGAGGGAAACCGTATATAACTGCCATTATATTTGTACCAAAATTCTGTGCGCGTGAAGGGATATTAGGAGCACAAAAAAAGATATTTAGCACAGGCATAAATCGTCGGGCAAAATAAAATCTATTTTGGTTCTTGCATGTCTGCTTAAAAGATATTAAAATACGGCCAGTGTTGGAGCCATAATTAGCCTTTTTTGATTTGACCTAAGTATAGGAAATGGAAAAAGAAAATCAGAAATGTGAAAATTATGAAATATGAGATTATATGTGAATTACACAATTATTATTGGTTATAGTTTTATGAGGTACATATCTGGATATCAAATGTATTACTATTTGAGTGATTCCGCATCCATAAGGGGAGGTGCCTATTTAAATGGAAAGGCGCAGCACTTGCCAGAGAGAGAGAATCCTAGTTAGACAGGATAGCGGAACAGCTTTTGACCTCAAAAGATTAAACAAAATCCTTTTGGACCCATTGTTTGGAGAAATACGAGATCCTCACTCCAGGAAAAAAGAAGTCCCAAAGACAAGGACCGCTGACTATTAACAGCAAACTAGGACACCAATGAATAGAGAGAGCAGCTTTGACCGCTTCAGTGGCCGTGGTGGACTACGGCGACTCAACAAGACATTCATTCAGCCAGCAGCAACCACAATGCAGCACTCTTAGTGTGCGTACTGTTGCATGTGGGCTCTGTCAGGGCAAACATGCACTGACGGAATGCCCAGTTCACAGTTCATCGACACGAGGCAAAGGTAGAGTTTCTTAAGGTGAACGGCCATTGCTTTGGATGTTTAATAAAGGGACATTTAAGCAAGGACTGCAAACGGAAATTGATATGTCTAAGGTGTCAGAAGAAACACCCAACCGTACTACACATTGAGAGTATGAGAGAAGAAGATGAAGAAGAAAACGGAGCCAGAATGGCCAAAGATCAACAATCTAGAGCCCCTCACCCCAAACCACCTGCTTCAGCTGAAAACCAAACCGATAAGGCCACCAGGACTATTCAAAAAAAGAAGACCTCTATGTATGAAGGAGACGGAGACAGGTATAATACCTTGTGATCTCTTCTGGAGGACATGGACTAGGGAATATCTCGTCTTCATGCAACAAAGGAGCGAGTGGAATATCCCTAAGCATAACGTCAGTCCCAATGATCTTGTTATCATAGTGGATAACACAGCCCCCAGGAATTCGTGGCTCATGGGATAAGTGGTGAAAACCATTCAAGGCCTAAAGGTCTTGTTAGAAGTGTGCTGGTGAAAACCAAAACAAGTGTCCTATAAAGACCCGTTGATAAGCTCTGTTTGCTCATGGAAGCAGTAGACTGAGCCTGACTTAGAGAATCAGCAGTCAATGGGTGCATCTAGAAGCATCCGATCAGCTCCTATTTCCCCTGGACTCAGGAAGCGAAAGACCGGTCTTCAATGGCAAGACTGGTGACGAGGATTTTAGCAATGGTTTAGATACTTGGAGATAGGTGAGCGGTTAGGGTTTTCATTCAGCTAGCGTCTCTCAGCTAACAAAGCCAACTCTCGTTTCAATGCTTCCTCGACATTGTCTCTCCCCCCGTTTACTTACGCCATTGTTTAACTCTATCGCACCTGTTTGCTCGGGTAAATTAGGGATCCACTGACATCGTTGGGACAGCTGCATTAATTTATCTAATCTGAGGCCGTCACAACATGTGTATGCTTCTGACTCACAAACTGTTTTCTATTGAACCACAAGGCTATTACACCTTTAAACACATCTATGGATACCAGCAATGTATGCCTATACTTGGACTTTGGAATGATAATCGAATGTGTTAAAGAATCATGACATTATCATGTATATTGATATGAATGGTTTAGGCTCCTCGAATTAGAATTTGATTAATTGTTTTGCTAGTCGTTTTAACAATTAGGGGCCGGAGCCTTAATTTGCTTTAATTTGATTTGACCTAAGTATAGGAAATGCAGAACAGCTTTTTGACCTCAAAAGAGTAAACTCAAATGTACCTTATTTATTGCTTTGAAGTGCCACAGAGAAGAATTTTTTTTTTTTTTATGCATAATAAATGCTCTTTTTTTATTTTAATGACAACCCTAGGCATAGATTGTAAATGTACATACTTTGGTTTGTGAGTCATTAACTCAGCTCTAGCTTGGACAGTGCCTATACCTGATAGAAGCACCTTTTGCTATTTTTGTTTGGTACTTTGTGAAATAGGCCACCACAGTCAGTGAAAGCAATGTTCCGTCAGTCTACGATTTTGAAAAATTACTTTTACAAGGGATGATAGGACATTCAAAAGGGGTGGGGCAATACGGCTACGTCATTCTGGTCTTACTTACAGATTCGGTGGTGTCCACTCCGTCTTTGCTAAATCCACAGCGAGCTGCATGCCAAATTCCTTTCATGTGCTGCAGGGGTGTGGCAAGATGCTTCATTTGCATATATGACAACGAGGAAGTCACAAAAACGTCACGATTTCAATGGCACTGTTCTACCCATAGGGGGCATACCCTACTCACTTTTTCAATAAACATCAATATATTTAAAGGGCCTATAATGTCAGATTTGGAATATTTCTTTGTCTAGCGTTATTTTATCACCCAGAGGGATTGTCAAATGGCACACAAAACTGCCTGATGTCCTTCAGAAAATTGCGCCACTTGATTGTGCACAGCTGGGTGAGATTATTTAGACAGACATCTGTCATGTCTGCTGATTAGTCCAACAAACAAAACTGATGTCTGCGACATCCCGACCTCGCGGCTTTGTAAACCTCACGACTGTGTGCTTCCAAGAATAAAAGCCTATGGATTAAACTGTATTTTCCCCAGGAGAGCACAAAATGTGGATTGTTCACTCAGTCCGTTGTTGCACACTGCAGCAAACGTGGCAAGCACATAACTTGAACCTACGTCAAATTTCATCAATGGTCCTTCGGGCCGGAAGGTGACTGAACCAATGGCTGGCCAAGGGAGACAGAGGGAGAGAGAGCGCTAATTCTGGAGGAGAAAAATGCCACGGTGGATGAAGTGCAAGGGAAGACTACAGATCCAGGGGCCAAGCCTAAGTCTAAGGCACCAAAAGCAAAGGCAACGACCATAACCATGGAAGCAGCCGTCCGTCGCTAACTCTGATACAGACTGCAGCACTGTAAGAAAGGAGGAAATAGAATGCCAGATTGAAGAAGAGAGACAGGCAGATGAGAGCTGTCGCAGCGGCTAGGAGGCTGTACGTTGACCAACCTAACCATCCCTCAAAGGTTATGTTGAAAGTGGTGAAGGTCACATTATGGAGCGGAGAGGAAAGCACGGATACATTTGCCGTCTTTGCTGATCCGTTCTGATCTATCATCTTTCTCCCAGCTGCAGTCCGGCAGCTTAGCCTAATTGGGACCCAAGAAACCCTTAACCTTAGGATGGTGAGCCAGGATGTGCTTCAGATAAGGGGTGACTCTGTAGCCCTCTCCATTTCCCCTGCAGGACAGCCTGACCCGGTGTATCCCATTGAAAATGCCTTCACCGCCGAAGGGCTTAACTTGGCGGAACATTCCTGCCCAGGGAGTTCCCTACAGAAGCATTATGTTCATCTTAAGGGACTCCCGCTTCCATACATCTCCGGGTTGGGCAGAACAAGGTCCAGCCCGTCTCCTCAACTATCCCCAAGAGATACAGCCAGTATGGACAGTCTTCACCAGGAGTAGTTTAGTTCCATCTTCTGGCCACTCAGCTGAGCTCCTTCGGAATGTAAAGATGCTTTGGAAGATAGATATATTCCCAAATCAGAAGCCCAAGGAGGTCATACATTCCACGTGTGGCACCCATGCTCTGGACCTCGCGCACAAGTGTACCATCATAAACCAGTAGGGAGAGGGAGTCCAAAGGTATGCGACCCCACTGCTGAGGGTTCCCAACCACGCTCCTCTCTCCATGACCACCAGGGCCTTCTCCCGCTACTAAGTGGGACGGAGCAGAGGCTGGAAAGGAATCCAGGGAAGGCTGAAGTCCACAAGACTGAAATCAGGAAGCCCATCCAGGCAGGATATGTATCGGAGGTGGCGGCTGAGGAGGATAAAAAACCTGAGTGAGAGCTAGTATCTCTCTCATCATATTGTCCAGCAGCACAATGGGAAGAATCATCTCCTCTTCAATTGCTCCTTCTGGGTTGCTGGACAAAGCCTGAATGACTGCCTGCTTGCTGGACAAACCCTGGGACTCTCCTTGCTGAGAGTCCTCCTCCGGTTCCACTAGATCCATTTGCTGCCGTCTGACACTGCCCTGCTATAAATCATATGGCAGGACTAAAGAAAAGAGGTTGAACCCACAAGCTATGAATGGAAAGTAGTCCCATTTGGCATCATGTGCAGCCCTTGCAGGGATATGGTGCACTCTCGTAACTCCGAGTGGGAGATGAGGCACGTGGCACGCATGTTGCCCCAAAATGTCAGATATCCATGCCTTGACTGGAACTCGGCGCCAGCCTCTCCGGCCCAGTTGGCTACTACCTTGCTGGCCAAACTTACCCTGCCGATAAAGAGCAGGGTTTACTGGAGTGATTCTACTACTGTACTTACCTGGCTCAAATCCTGCAGGTATAAAGTATTTGTTGGAACACACATTGCGGAAATCCAAGAGCTGACAGAAGTCAATGACTGGAGATATGTCAATACTGCAGACAATCATGCTGATGACATCACGCATGGTAAGACTTTTAAGGAACTTGCCCAACCTAGTTGGTGGAGTGTTGGACCACCTTTCCTATCCGATCCAGAGGATCAGTGGCCGACAACCGGATTGCCTGTGGCCATTGCACAACCTAGTGAGAACTAGGAGTTAAAGAACTCTGTTAGATGTTATAAAATCTTTTTGGGACCAATGAATCCTCTCTCAAACCCTGCTCTGTCCCAAAGATGGAAGTATTGGACTATTCTGGTCAACAGGAATCGATTGCTTTGGGCCCTTCATCATCAAGCTAGGCCGTGGAGTGGAGAAACGCTGGGCATCCTGTTTAAGTGTCTGACTACCTGATGCGTCCACCTGGACCTTCTAGAAAGTTTGGATACCGAAGCATTGCTCATGGCCCTGAGACTGTTCATTCCCTGATGGGGGAAACCCTTTGAGATCCTGGCGGATAGAGGCACAAATTTCAAGGCAGGGGAAGCAAGGCTACAGGAAGCTTTCCGAGCCATGGAGCCCGAGCTTTTTAGCTTTTTAGCAGATTTTAGCAATGTTTCTCAGATGGCAGAAGGATACTTTATCCATGTTATTGATATGAGAGTTAAACAAAAGAGTGGAGTCCATTAAGACGCCACGATTGCGTGCTAGAGGGGAGGGGAACACTGTTGTACATCAATGGAGCGAGAGATATTGCCAACTTTAGTAAGGGTGTGTTTGGTCCCAATTATGAGGAGTTCCGTTTTGGTGCTGTTCAGTTTGAGATAGTTGTTCTGCATCCAGTGGTTGATTGTAGATAGGCAGTTTTCAATACAAGCAAGTGGAGGTTTATCAAGTGAAGATATGCTTATGATTTTAGCTGAAAAAAAGTTATTAAAGTGTTTAGTCACTCTAAGTCCGTACATAGGATACAGACGCACGCCTGACTGCTCGCTCAAAATCCTTGGTCTGCGCTGGCCAAAAAACATAGCATGGCGATAGAAATGTGCTAAGGACAGGAAACAGAAATGAGTAGTTCACCCCTCGAATGGGTCTTCGGATCTGAGTTGTTCGTTCATTTTTCACGTGACAGCCGCATAGGCTCAGTGTAGGAAAGAGAAAAGAGTAGTTCACCCTGGACTGGGTCTTCTAGTCTGAGTCATTCGTTCACTGGTCATGTTAAAGCTGCATAGGCTCGGTATACTAGAGATCAGGAAACAAAAATGAGTAGTTCATCCTTATGGTCTAAGTCATGACTACGTTGATAAGTGATAATTAATGATTTTTGGATCATTACAAGTCACTTTAAACACATTAACCCCCCCTAATGAACGAAAAGACCATAAAAAAGAGTAGTTAATTTTACTGAGCGAGCGTTAAAGAACCAAGTCACTAAAATTATCCAATCTTCCCATGACTACCACCTATGAGCATGTGGGTTCAAGGAATTGATTCAGTAATTGATCCAAAAGCCTTTGACATTGGTCCCCGTCCCTCAAGGATTCATCAAGAAAATTGGTGTGTCTATCTTTATCTACCTCGCTCACTCTACTATTTACCTCTCTATCTCTCTCAGCATTCCTCTCTTTCTCTCTCTCATTACCCTGAATGAGCTGGTAATCAGATTGTGAAGGCTGAAGACCACTGTTATCAAGACAGTTATTACAACACTACTGCTTCAACTCAAACTCTGGGAGTTAGAACAACCAATGGGGTGTGTGTGTGTGTGTGTGTGTGTGTGTGTGTGTGTGTGTGTGTGTGTGCGTGTGTGTGTGTGTGGTTGTGCATTTTTTACCACTTTTACTGGTATTAGCAACCTACCCACGCAGTGGTTAATGTGATATAATCTTACAGCAAGGTTGTACACATTTGTTTGAGCAGTAAGGCACACAACCTGTCTTCTATCCGTCTGACAGGCACATTAGTGGCTAAGCCTTCCTCTGGAGTTTGGGGAGCTCTGAAGGTCATGTTTAGCCAGCTGACACCACACCACAGGCCCGCTGACATTTTCATTAACAGCATCGCCTAAATCAGTAAACAGGAAGCCACAATGGGCTTCCAGACAGGGGAACGTCACAGCTTCTAGCGGAAAACTAGGGGGAAACTCACACTGACATAGTAAACGATAACTGTATACCATAGAACGATGGATGTATGCAGAGCGAGTGCACACATTGTAGGCATTGTCGATTCAGTGTTTACTCCCAGAGAGATGAAGTGGCATGTGCACTGTGACAACCCTTCCTACTCAAACTTGTGTGGACTCCCATTCTTTGTCACGTTTACAGAACCAGTTTGTGACAGTACATTTTATTGCAAAGTATTGAGAAGAAAAGGTGAGGGCGTAATTTCAACTCTGCCACATTATCGACCAGAAGGTTTTATATGGACTGATGCTATATTAACATGAAAATACTGTATAGCAGATAGAGCCTCAACTCAGCTGGCTTATTTTAATGAAAACATATTTTCTTTGATTAAATACTGACTAAAGTACTGAAAAATATCTGACTACAGCCATAGCATGTTAAAGAGAAGTTTCCTTTCCGCGGGAATTTTCAAGCAATGACGGTTGTGTGCTTAGAAACAGGTTTGAATTTAACTTATTATGATGCTTTATATATACTGTATGGCTTCTATACCTGTGGGTGCCTCTTTAGCAAACTAAATGTGTGTTGTGTGCTGTAGGGTGATTTGTGTTCTTTGTTACTTATGACGTGGGTAACAAATGTTCTTGTTCTTTTCAGGTTGGCATCATACCTGTTGGCGGCAAAATCCCATGTGTGGCTACAGCTTAGGGTTACTCTAGTCTATTACAATTACTTTCTGGAGACTGATTGAAACTCCTGCAATATTTCCTCTTCATTCAGCAGTCTGAATTAGCATCATGGAGTTAAGGTGCATCACTTGTGATTGTCAACACAGGTATCAGAGACAGAGAGAGACCTGTACGCTTTAATGTTATCTTATTCAATATATCCTTCTGATGTAATTGTAAAAAAAAAATTGATCACATGTGCAAGACCAAGACCAAAACTAGACAGATATGGTTGTCAGTGACAGTGTATTACATAGTGGTTGTCCATACAAACATCTAGGGGCGCCCCTGAGTAGCCTATTTTGTGTAGAATTTCAGGAAATGCAAGGAAAATGAATGAAATGAACATTTCTGGGGTAGGACTCTGCCAGATTTATGTCCCCACCACTTTCCAAATGAAACCTACGCCCTTGGGTTATATGTCAGTTTATTCAAACACAGCCTACATCCAACCTTATCTCCATTTTCTAGACAATTAAAATAATATTGCCAAACTGCAAGTTTTTTACGAGATTACTTTTAAGATTGCTGTTAAATAAAATCTGCAACAAACTTTGCTTAATGCCATAAAAATATAAGCTAAAAAAATGTATTTGCTGTATAGGATAGTTTCTTTTAAATTAACCAACAAGAACTAAACCCCTAATAGTTAGGAAATTAAATGTCAATCGCAGTGCATGCTTATATTTGAACCCTCTGTATTTATCATCAGCCCAAATCCAAATCCATATTGCTGTCCCTTCAAAACGTTTATTTCCTTTGGTCTTTCCTTAATAAACAACTCTCGCTCTGTAACATGAACACACACACATACGCAAATACTCTCTCTCTCTCTCACACACACACACACACACACACACACACACACACACACACACACACTCACCTTCTAACAGCTGTTCTCCCCCATTGCAAGTCATATTGGTGCCACCAACACCAACTAGTTTGTTCTCGTCAGTCAGCCACACCACGCACACAAAAAACACACACATATTGATGACGGAGAGGCAGAAGCACTGAGTGGTACTATTAATCCATTAGATTAGACAGAACATTATCACTATCTTTCTATGAACCTTTTAACATTGTGTAGACTTTTTTGACTTTATACTTATTGTTATCTATTATCCATTATTCCTTGCTTGAGCTCTGTATTTTCAATCAGTATCATATTTCACCTGGCAAAGATACAGAGGCCTGTATGCACACTATGTCTGTAAGTGTCTATGTTTGAGGGGAAATATAAACAGCACCTCTAAGACATGTTATCAAGATGCTGGAGTGTGCCATGGGCACAACTGAGAGAAATTTAAATCCACATGTACAACTATGAATCCACAAAAGGAAAACCAATAAGCCCTGCAATGACAGCCACAGCGCTAACAAAATGTATAAGATACAAGAATGTTTGTCCTTTCACCCTTCTGTCCTGATGTAAAATTCACCTGAGTGGTTAGCACTGCTGAGATAATAATGGTCCTCATCATGCACAGAAACACTCAGAGAAAGCAGAGATGGTAAAAACTTATTGAAGTGTTTGATGTGATGGTATTTTTTTTACCTCTGATAGGGCTATGATACACTTGTCTGTCGTGTATGTGTGACGTGTCACAGTAGTCACGCTGACGTCTAACATTAGGAGAAGTATTGTGTCTTTGAATCTGCTTTTGTTGCTTCTTAAAGCCTTAGTAATAAAATGCCTTTGAGAGGGAAAAGAAGGCCAGAGATAATGATACACAAAAGAAAAAACTCACAATCATTTCAGACATCATATGTAAGTCCAGTTTGCATTGGATCTGAGCACAACATCAACAGAATGCAACAAAGATTATGAGATAGTAATTCCTTTATGTTTTTTAACATTCAAATACCAAATCCAGTTGGAACTGTTTTCTAAGAAAAACACAGGACACAAGCATAGGAAAAAACATGCACAAACAATATTATGTAAATAGATAAATAACCCATAATACTGGAGAGGGTATCCATGGTAACTGCTTTAAGCTGAACCCCCGAGAGTCATTCAGGCTGTGGTGTGAACGAGGTAAAGCGATGTAACGTGCCAGCAGTGATTCACTCCATCCACCTCACAGCTCACATGGAAGTGGGTCTGCAGTCCCTTTGTAATTTCACTGGTCTGGTGAATGGGCTTGGTGTGTAAGCACTGTACAACACCAGAGGCACCAGTGTGTCTGTAGAACCAGACTCTGGGATCACCACCAACCGGTTCACAACCACCAGCCCTGAGAGCCACAGGCGGCCACACAAACAGATTCAGGAACAGAAACAATAAGCAATCTGTCAGATTCAAAATTTGAAATATTTTCAGCGGGAAACCTCAGCAACAGTCAAGCCTGTTTATGAACAAAAACTATAGTAAAAATATTTTACCTTAGCTTTCGAAAACAACAAAAACATGTTACTCTACAAACTCCTCCTCCCCCCTAGTCACTAATTACCAGTCTCTGCACCAGATCCTCCAGTCACTCAAGCAGAAAATGGCTCCAATTAACCACATACAGTCTCAGCGCTGGAGGTTGGAAAAGGGCTGGATATGGCTAGGCAGACTTGAAGAGTTACAAAGTGTAAGAGGCTGGAAAAGAGTAGGAACAACAGAGAAGGAGAGAGAGAGAAAAAGATGATAATAAACTAGAGACAGAAAGGCTGACCTGTCAAAGTGAAATAACAGACAGGAACCCTGTCAAAAGACCTCAACAAATTGTGTAAAAAGCAGAGTGTAGGAGGTACGATGAGGGGCTAACAGACAATACCCTGGTGTATGGCACAAACGCACTACAAAGCAAAAATAAACACACGTTTCCATGCACATTGTCAGCAAAATGTGTGGTACCAAACGCTCTCTCTCAGAGACACACACACATATCTTAGGAGGTTTCTCATATCACTCTTATAATCACCTCTTCAATATGAGATTGTTCACTAACTATAGTGACACAAACCCCCGTTATTAGTGGCTGTTCTCAACCTGCTGTTTATCTCCTTTACTTGCACTTACCCTCTTTTCTTTCCTCTTCTCTACCCATTTCTTTCTCTCGCTCTTTTACCTCCCCTTAATCACGTTCCCCATCGTATTCTTTGCCTCTTACCCATTCTCCCTCATAATTTTTCTGCTCTTTCCACAGTGCTCACGCCTGGAAAGGCTACCAAGGAGACTTTTGGGAAGTCTACGTAAAAACCTTTACAGTAAAACATGGGGGATGTACAATAGCCAATATAAGACACAGTAAAGCTGCCCGGTTCCTCTGCCTTCTTACAACAATTCCAGCAGCCACTAGGGATGAAAAATCATGGAAGTTCAGTTCCATTCTGGTCCTTTCAATTCAGCTCTGCAGAATAAGAAAGGGGTGTGTGTGGAGGGAGAAGTGGGACGAGGTAGAGAAGCCACAACGCTCACCTGCTTTTTCATTTACTGTACTTTTGTTTATAGAAATAACTGACCTACCATGATTTGCTATCAATCGTCAACCAATCCCAAGCTCTCTCTTACAAACACACACATAAATATTACATTTCCTTTGCTCCAGCATGTTCTTTTTTACGCAAGCAGAGGAACCTTTCAAAGTTAATGGTAAAGGTACAAAGAGATGGAGTTTCTGCTGGTGCTCACTGGGCTCTAGATGTGTGTGAGCAGATGTCTGATGTGTCGTTACACCCATCTCCCAGTTAGTACCAAACAATTAAACCTCCTCCAGCACTAGCATGCCTCATTGCAGCACCTCAGTGTAAGACGGTGTGAGCATGTGTGGTTATGTTTGTGTGCGTGAGTGCTTTTGTCATCACAACAACAGAAAGTTCAAGCTGCTGACGTGGACTTTTCGTAAGCCAAGGGTTATCCCATTTGCTCATGGATGATAGCCCCAAAGCACCTTTCAGGACCCTTGGCTTTCTAAAGGGAAAACTAGAAGAAATTATAAGGTAGGGGGCACAGGACAACAGATCAGCCTTTCCTCAAAGCTCACTTTGTATTGTAACGCTGAAATTAAGGACAAAATAGCTTAATTGCATGAAAGGCCACATTGGTAAAGACCTTAGTTTATAATAACTTTAATTAATAAGCAGTTGTTAGATCATCAATAAACTAGAATCTTAGAATTAGTGAATGTGTGATAATTATCTATAAATCATTCCTAAAAGATTAACAATTGTTATTTTGTTCAGTTTTTTGGATTGAGAACTTTATATTGACATGAACTGCACATTCTTGGTTGGTTCAGTCTGCTTTCTGCATGTTTTTCTTGTTACTCTGCATTGATTGTTTGATATTATTATTATTTGAATCAGATGATAATAATTTACTAATGCCTAAATACAGTAACTCGTCTTTTAAAATAATTTTCCAATCACTACCACACATTTACTAATAATGAGATAATAGTTTTTTGATGATCTAATAACTGCTTATTACTGAAAGTTATAATATATTGTTACCACATTAATCCTTCTAGGTTGTGTGTGTGTGTGTGTGTGTGTGTGTGTGTGTGTGGTAAAGTATGGAATGAGATTTGTGCCAAAAGTCTACAAAAGTAAAAGCAAAATCCACAAACAAAAAAGAAGATAACCAAATGCATAACTAAAATCCAAAAGCAAAAAAAGAAAATCCAAAAGCAAAAAAAGACAATCCAAAAGAAAAACAAAAATCCAAAAGAAAAATATAAGAGAACTATAAGCAAAACTAAAATCTATAATAAAAAAAAAGATAATAAAAAAATAAACTAAATATATAATATTAAATTTACAAATTTTACATCATTTTATGTTTTTCATGTTTTCTTATGTTTTTTTTTTTTTGGGTTGTGGATCTGTGTTTTTGCTTTCCGATTTATTTTTTATTTTTGGCACAAAAATCACGTGAGGGTGGGGTTTAGAACATGATTTCTATTGGCCCATCATAGTTGGAATGACAGCAAATTTTTCGGCACAAACACACTCATTCTTAAACGCATCATCATGCGCTTGAAGTTAACAGCAAAGCAGAAAAAAAATGGTACTGCAGCGCCAGTGCCGATTCTGCTGAATAGATCACAGTTTTGACCAGGCTCTGCCTCTCTTTCTTATATTAATTGTGTGGTCGAATAAAAAATAGCTTTGTGACTTCAATAGTTTCTAAATGCCGTTTAGCTTACCAAAAATCCATCGTCAAATCAGCTTTTAAAAAGTAGATATCTGGTGAAAATGCTGACATTTAACAATTACCGTTATCCATGATTCTGACACCGTTATTGCAGAGCTCCATTGACCCGGCCACGATGATCCAGGCCCAAGTTGATTCTAGAACACCAGCTTAACTTGTATAAATCTAACTCGTAAGATAAATTTGGCGGTCATCATTATTAGCTACTTTGACTTCGTGGCTAACGTTGAGTTGTTTCCTATGGAAGCCCATAAGGGACTTTATTCAAATGAAAATGTAAACTTGAAAATGCAACAGCATTATCACTTTCCACATTTGTATGTGTTATTTGAGACAAAATGTAAATGAAAATGCAATAATACCATTTGCATTTGCATTTTCAAATGCTTCAATGGGCATTCTGTGTCAATATTAAAATTCAAATGCAAAAGCTGTTTGACGTTACATTTTCAAAGTCCAACCCCGCCATACTGCGGACAATATTCAAATGTTAATTCAAACTTGAAAATTAAAATGCAATATTAAAAATGTATCCTCATTCTCCATTTGTGCAAGCATTATTTATGTCACAATTAAAATTAAAATGCAGTTGTCAAACAATTTGAAAATGAAAAGGAAATCGCATTTGCCATTGCATTTTCAATCACTTCATCTTCAGTACTACGCTGTGGAGTGGACAAAATGCTAATGAAATACGTAAATCAGCGCTAGGAGTCTATTGCATTTGCATTTTCAAGTCACCACGCACTCTTTTGGACAGAACATGAACATTCAAATGCAATCCGTCAGTCCTCTCATCAAGGCGGGTCTTTAGTTAGGATGTCACTTCCTCCTTCTGTCACTTAGAATAGTGCAAGCTGTAGCTAGCGGTGTGACCGGTGCGCCAGTAGATAACCACTTTGGCTATTGTTCATTGTATGAACTCAAAAATGCATAAGTTTGGTCAAATCAAAAAGTTTGTTCTTTGGGCCAAGGTAAACGTTCAGGTACATACAGTATTCCACGAGAGTGGGCTAGCCAAAATTCCACGTGAGTGAGCAGCCAATTAATGTCTTAAGAGGGTGGGGTCAAAAGTTTAACTCTGCCCACTGCATGCTGCATACTGCTGTCAGTTGCACTTCTCTATCACACACGACAATCAATCTGGGTGATACCACGGCAGCCAATTTGTGCCAGACTTGCTCACCCAACATATTGAAAAACACTTTTGTACACATAGATCAGACACACACAAACACACAGACTGCAGACTCTACTGTAGACTGCGAGGCTAACAGAAATATACTGGCAGCTGTGGTCGCCAGTATCTTACTGTATTTTTATATTTCTGAAAGTCGTTACTGAAAAATGTGTATTTAACATTAAAAACATACAAATTTACATTTCAAAATGCACAGGATAGGATGTTATAATATACATTACGTCATACATCAAGAAGAGAACCTCAAAAAACAATATTTGACATGGATTTGGGTTGAGAGCAGATATGTCAGCAGGGTTTTGTTCAGTTAATTTTAGCCAACGACACCTCCAGAACGCTTAATGGTGAGCAATGACGTCTCAGAGCCACCTCCCTCTATATCCGCTCTCGGTACAGCTAGATAATCAAAAAGAAGAAATACCCTACACAAGCCTCCAACTGCTGGCTTGAAACATGGAACGCTCAGTCGAAAGATTAATCTTACAATGTAACCCTGTATGTATACCTACTTCCAACTGCTGGCTTGAGACATGGAACGCTCAGACAGCTGAGATATTGCTCTTACAATGTAACTCTAACTTCATGACTTATATAAATACCTTATACAAATACCCTATACACACTTTCAACTGCTGGCTTGAAACATTTAACGCTCAGACAGTTGAAAGATTAATCTTACAGTGTAAACCTAATCTTTCCCTACTCTGTTCCGGCTACCTTGGTAAAATCAGGCTCAACATGCTCAGTCTGGGCAGGGCATTAATTATTGAGTGCCTATGCTCTATTGCTGTGGCCAAGCACTTCAGTACCTGATTGTAGCGTCAGGTATATCTTCCTTGAGTAAGGCTAGTCTTGCACCCAGACATTGTGGCCCGGTTTCCCATACAGGGATTAAGCCTAGTTCTAGACTAAATCTCACTGTCAATGGAGATTCTCCATTGAAAATGTTTTTTTAGTCTAGGACTTGGCTTAATCCCTGTTCGGGAAACCGGGCCTAAGTGTTTGAGAATAGCTTTCCCCCCACAGAGGGGGCACATTGAGTCCTCACAATGGCCATGGAAAAACCTATAAAAGAGGACGATACCCGGCCCGGAGGAAGCCCGGGGTCCCCTTCTGGAGCCAGGCCCAGGAGGAGGACCCGTCAGCGAGCGCCTGGTGGCCGGGCTTGCCACGGAGCCCGGCCGGGCATAGCCCGAAAAAGCAACGTGGACAACAACAACATCTCTTCTTCTCCGTCCCGTGGGCTCACCACCCGCGGGAAAAACCAAAGGGGTCGGGTGCACTGCCAGAAAGGTGGCAGTGAAGGCAGAGGTTTTCGACGGATCGGACCCGGGTGGCAGAGGCTGGCTTTGGGGACGTGGAACGTCACCTCTCTGGGAGGGAAGGAGCCGGAGCTTGTGCGGGAGGTGGAGCGCTACCAGCTGGATCTGGTGGGGCTTACCTCTACGCACAGCCTCGGCTCTGGAACCTCACTTCTGGATAGGGGTTGGACTCTATTTTTCTCCGGAGCTCCCCAGGGTGAGAGGCGCAAGGCTGGTGTGGGGATACTTACGAGTCCCCGGCTAAGTGCCTCTATGTTGGAGTTTACCCCAGTGGACGAGAGGGTCGCCTCCCTACGCCTTCGGGTCATGGGGGGAAAACTCTGACTGTTGTCTGTGCCTATGCACCGAACAGCAGTTCGGAGTATTCGGCCTTTTTGGAGACCCTGGATGGAGCCTTGTATGGGGCTCCTGAGGGGGACTCTGTAGTCTTGCTGGGGGACTTCAACGCACATGTGGGCAATGATGGAGACACCTGGAGAGGCGTGATTGGGAGGAACGGCCTCCCCGATCTGAACCCGAGTGGTGGCTTGTTATTGGACTTCTGTGCTAGTCATGGAATGGCCATAACGAACACCATGTTCGAACATAAGGATGCTCATAAGTGTACCTGGTACCAGAGCACCCTAGGCAGAAGGTCGATGATCGATTTTGTTATCGTATCATCGGACCTGAGGCCATATGTTTTGGACACTCGGGTGAAGAGGGGGGCAGAGCTGTCAACTGATCACCATCTGGTGGTGAGTTGGGTCAGGTGGCGGGGGAAGCCTCTGGACAGACCTGGTAAGCCCAAGCGTGTAGTGCGGGTGAACTGGGAACGTCTGGAGGAGTCCCCGGTCCGGGAGGCCTTCAACTCACACCTCCGGCGGGGCTTCTCTGGCATCCCTGTGGAGGCTGGGGGCATTGAACCGGAGTGGGCGATGTTCAAAGCCTCCATTGCTAAAGCTGCGTCTGAGAGTTGTGGTCTCAAAGTCTTAGGTGCCTCAAGGGGCGGTAACCCTCGAACATCCTGGTGGACACCGGTGGTCAGGGGAGCCGTCCGATTGAAGAAGGAGGCCTTCCGGGACATGCTGTCCCGGGCGACTCCGGAGGCAGTTGCAAGGTACCGACAGGCCCGAAGGACTGCAGCCTCGGCTGTGGCAGAAGCAAAGCAGCGGGTGTGGGAGGAGTTCGGAGAAACCATGGAGAAGGACTTTCGGCTGGCGCCAAAGCGGTTCTGGAAGACCATCCGACACCTCAGGAGGGGAAAGCAGGGAACCATTCAAGCTGTATACAGTAAGGATGGGACGTTGTTGACCTCAACTGACAAGGTGATTGGGAGGTGGAAGGAGCACTTTGAGGAACTCCTGAACCCGACAAACCCACCCTACATAGTAGAGACAGGGCTGGAGGATGATGGGGGATCAGCATCAATCTCCCTGGCGGAGGTCACTGAGGTAGTCAAACAACTCCACAGTGGCAAAGCCCCAGGGGTTGATGAGATCCGCCCAGAAATGCTGAAGGCTTTGGGTGTTGAGGGACTGTCATGGATGACACGTCTTATCAACATTGCGTGGAAGTCGGGGACAGTACCTAAGGAGTGGCAGACCGGGGTGGTGGTTCCCCTGTTCAAAAAGGGGGACCGGAGAGTGTGTGCCAACTACAGAGGCATCACATTACTCAGCCTCCCCGGGAAAGTATACTCCAGGGTGCTGGAAAGGAGGGTTCGACCGATAGTCGAACCTCGGATTGAGGAGGAACAATGCGGTTTCCGGCCTGGTCGTGGAACAACGGACCAGCTTTTTACCCTCGCGAGGATCTTTGAGGGGCCTGGGAGTATGCCAATCCGGTCTACACGTGTTTTGTGGATTTGGAGAAGGCGTATGATCGGGTTCCCCGGGAGATACTGTGGGAGGTGCTGCGAGAGTATGGGGTGAGGGGGTCTCTACTCAGAGCCATCCAATCTCTGTACTCCCAAAGCGAGAGCTGTGTCCGGGTCTGCGGCAGTAAGTCGGACTCGTTTCCGGTGAGGGTTGGCCTCCTCCAAGGCTGCGCTTTGTCACCTATCCTGTTTGTGGTATTCATGGACAGGATCTCACGGCGTAGCCGCGGGGAGGGGGGCTGCGGGTTGGTGGGCAGAGGATTGCAATCACTGCTTTTTGCAGATGATGTGGTCCTGATGGCATCATCAGTCTGCGACCTGCAGCACTCATTGGATCGGTTCGCAGCCGAGTGTGAAGCGGCTGGGATGAGGATCAGCACCTCCAAATCTGAGGCCATGGTTCTCAGCAGGAAACCGATGGATTGTCTACTCCAGGTAGGGAATGAGTCTTTACCCCAAGTGAAGGAGTTCAAGTATCTTGGGGTCTTGTTCTCGAGTGAGGGTAAAATGGAACGAGAGATGGGCCGGAGAATTGGAGCAGCAGGTGCGGTGTTGCAGTCGCTCTATCGCACCGTTGTGACGAAGAGAGAGCTGAGCCAGAAGGCAAAGCTCTCAATCTACCGGTCTATCTTCGTTCCTACTCTCACCTATGGTCATGAAGGGTGGGTCATGACCGAAAGAACGAGATCGCGGATACAAGCGGCGGAAATGAGTTTCCTCCGGAGGGTGGCTGGCATCTCCCTTAGGGATAGGGTGAGAAGTTCAGCCATTCGTGAGGGACTCGGAGTAGAGCCGCTGCTTCTTTGCGTAGAAAGGAGCCAGTTGAGGTGGTTCGGGCATCTAGTAAGGATGCCACCTGGCCGCCTCCCCTAGGGAGGTGTTCCAGGCACGTCCAGCTGGGCGGAGGCCACGGGGCAGACCTAGGACCAGGTGGAGGGATTATATCTCCACACTGGCCTGGGAACGCCTTGGAATCCCCCAGTCAGAGCTGGTTAATGTGGCCCGGGAAAGGGAAGTTTGGGATGCCCTGCTTGAACTGCTACCTCCGCGACCCGACCCCGGACAAAGCGGATGACGATGATGATGATGATGATGTGACCACCGCAAGCCTCAACTACAACGCACAATGGCAATAGCGGACTAGCGGCGGTGTCAACTGAAATCGCTTTTTCAACTTCCAGTGCCTCTTCCCCGTTCTTTACTTATTTAAAGACGTGCTTGGCGTGCTCCTTTTACAAAGCGGCGCCCCTTTCCACTTTTTCATTTTTGGCAGAGCATGTCAAGTGATGTGGAAAATAGATGAACTTTTGCCAAAGTGCAGCACTCATCAATGTCACTTCTATGTCAGCTGGCTAATCAAAATCGATTAACGGCGGGACTAAAAGTGGTGCTTGGTCTTAGATCAGAAAGAGTTGGAGCCAGCTTGGAACCCATTTTCCTGGCCAGGAGCCGACTCTTTGGCGGTGGAAAAGCAAAGATTTGCAAGATCTGGCTCTGGCTCCGAACCAGCCCTGGAACTTGCTTGGTGGAAAAAGGGTATCAAAAAGACATCTTGGCACCCTTAACAATTTCCTATCATAAAAGCTAACTCTTCTTTCTAGCTTTTCAACTTTAGTGATGGTTATATCATACACGATGAGCACTTCAAAAGACAATATTTTAGAATGGACTTGGGTTGAGAGCAGATATGTCATTGGGGTTTTCAAGTGAGCACCCTCCATCCCATATGTTTCGTTAATTTGAGCCCACGGCACCTCCAGAAGGCTTAACGGTGAGCAATGACGTCACAGAGCCACCACCCTCTATATCCGCTCTCTGCACGGCCAGATATTTAAAAAAATTAAAAAAAAAGTTAAAAGTTATGTACTAAACTGAGAGATATTCCTATATCGATCCCTAATTCCTATTCCTGCAGGCTTTCAATGCCAACTCTGCAGAGATACTTACCACCTGAAAAAAAGATAATCTTAATCTTTCCTTACTCTGTTACTGCAGGCTTAATATATGACGCTCTGCAGATATCCCTATACCTATCCCTATTCCCTATGCCTGCAGGCACTTTCTGCCAACTCTGCAGGGATACTTACCACCTGAAAAGAAGATAATCTTTCCCCACTCTGTTCCTGCAGGCTTGATAAATGACGCTCTGCAGGAAAGACTTACCTTTTATACCTTTGTCCTGAGATTAACCCTTTCTTGGTTTTTCAGCATGATGTTCTTTACTTTTGTGCCCATATTGGATCCTTCCTTTTTAGCCACAGCCACTGGCTACTTCTGCTATAGCTTTAATGGTCTGGCGCAAATCTTTGCCGCAGATCCCCAACTCCTTAAGCAGTTTGGTAGTTGATATTGCCACAAATCCACGGCATCCAACTTCCACAGGGCACACCTTTGTTAAACAAATCTATATTTGTTTTTTATGGTTTTCATTGTAGTCATTTTAATCTGCAGTTTTCTTATGTTTTTTTTTTTTTTTGGTATTGGATCTGTGTTTTTGCTTTTCGATTTTGCTTTTCTTTTTGGCACAAAAATCACGTGAGGGCAGGGTTAGAAGATTATTTCTATTGGCCCATCGTAGTTGGAGTGACAGCACATTTTTCGGCGCAAACACACTCATTCTTAAACGCATCATCATTGTGCACTTGAAGTTAACAAGCAAAGCAGCAAAAAGTGGTACTGAGTGCCAGTGCCGATTCTGCTGAATAGATCACAGTTTTGACCAGGCTCTACCTCTCTTTCTTATATTAATTGTGGTCGAATAAAAAATAGCTTTGTAACTTAAATAGCTTCCAATTGCCATGTAGCTTACCAAAAACCCATCGTCAAATCAGCTTTTAAAACGTAGATATCTGGTGAAAATGCTGACATTTAACAGTTACCGTTATCCATGATTCTAACACCGTTATTGCAGAGCTCCACTGACCCGTCCACGATGATCCAGGCCCAAGTTGTTTCTAGAACACCAGCTTAATTTATATACTGTAAATATAACTCGTAAGATAAATTTGGCGGTCATCATTATTAGCTACTTGGACTTCGTGGCTAACGTTGAGTGGTTTCCCCTTTTGACATCCACTGTATATGGAACTGTGCTGTAGCTAAGTAGCTAATTAAAATCGCAGTCATTATAAATTCATGCGTTATCGTGTTTAGTTACTCTGAGACTGTGAGGACTCGGCACCGGTACCAGACCAATTTGGTGCCCTAGGCAAGAATTTAGCTGGTGCCATTTGCACCGCAGCCATTTCCACCACCAATCATTGTGTTCATACACTCACACAGTACCCGCATAGCATTATACCTTTGAATTCCTTTATTTCAGAAACAAACAAAAAACACTAATAAAAACAAGTGATGTAAAACAAATTATAAATAAGGTATTGCACAAAATTTGGTATTAAAGAAACGAATGCAGTTCAGACATAAAAAGATGTATAAATATGAGTATTGCACACAAAAAACTATATTACAGAAACCTCAGTGCAATATGCATCATCTAGCATTCTTCTACAGTCTCACTGGCCTTGTATTTCTTGCAGCAAAGTCATCTGTGACATGATCATAATAAGACAGTTTGTGTTAGACTGCATGATTTGTACTAATGATGGAAAGTCCACTAAACATCCCAGCTCCATAGTAGATCTTAGGTAGGTTTTAATTAGTTTGAACTTGGAGAAGATCCTTTCAGCAACAGCCATTGTAAGAGAAATAGTGGCTGCGATTCTCAGCTACCCACCTATCGGGGTAAATTTCTGTCAGCTTCTTCTCAGGCAGGAAGGTCAAGAATACCATGTTTGTCATGTTTTGCATGACCGGGCTGTGCTGAGGTGTAGGGGACAGGAGAACCTAATGCTGCATCACTGCTGAGCTGTGCTGAGGTGCAGGTGGACCAGGATATGCAGGGGTGGGAGGAAAACATTTCAAAAGTGCATCTGAAGAGAGAAAAGGAGTATGTGAACATTAGGTGTTACATTATATTTTTTTAAATAAAGCTTCTGATGGTCATACCCAACTACTAATGGCAATATTAAAGTAGGAATAACGTTGGCTATCACTAAAATGTCAACACAAATGTATGTCAATTTTTTTAGGCAGACAGTGGACGATTTGTGAAGCACACTTAAGCGTATTTTTCAATATTTTGATGTAGGTTATTCCCCAAATAGTTGAATAGTCTTTCCAACTTTTCCAAATTAATTTAAGATGTTAGTAACTGACGTTAACTCAAGCTATTTATTAAATTAACGAATTAGGCTAGCTATCGTCCAAAAGTAGGCTTATAGGCTAGTTCCAACGGTAACTACTGCAATAGATATTCGTTCATCACGTCATTCCATACCTGTCTTTTCCCCGTTGTTCCTCCTCTTCTTTTTCGTCCCTGGGCACCAGAAGGGCTTTGGTCCGACCTTACCGCAGCCAGTGTGTACGGGCCGGCAGCAGCCGGCACCGCTCGAAGCCGGCACCTTTCATTTGCGGCCTGCTGTCCAAAGTCTTCAAGCGCATAATGATGATGCGTTTAAGAATGGGTGTGATGGAGCGGAAAAAATAGCTGTCACTCCAACTACAATGAGCCAATAAAAATCATCTCTTAAATCCCGCCCTCACGTGATTTTTGTGCCAAAAAGAAAAAAAAATCCAAAAGCAAAAACACAGATCCACAACTTAAAAAAAAACACAAAACACAAGAAAAGAGCGGATTAAAATGACTAAAGTGAAAACCATAAAAAACAAATATAGATTTGTAAGATTTAACTTTTTATATATTTTGTTATCTTATTTTTTTGTTATAGATTTTAGTTTTGCTTATAGTTTTCTTATATTTGTCTTTTGGATTTTTGTTTTTCTTTTAGATTGTCTTTTTTTACTTTAGGATTTTAGTTATGCTTTTGGTTGTCTTGTTTTTTGTTTGTGGATTTTGCTTTTACTTTTGTAGACTTTTGGCACAAATCTCATTCCATAGTAAAGCACCACGTGACGTTGGTCAATTGCATTGGACTTGACGAGGACTGTACTTGACAAAGCCATAGCTGTCATACCCTGGTGTAGGATGGCCCTGCTAAGACACAGCATACCATATATGGAACTACGTGGTCACACTATAAACGTAACTAAGTGGTCTTAGAGACACAGCACATAATACATGTAACTAAATGGTTTAATACACAGCAGCATATAATACATGTAACTAAATGGTTTAATGCACAGCACACAGGTTTAATCTTAACAAACTCCCTCCTTTCACACCTCTAGGAGGTGTGATACAATTGAAGCAACAGAAGTAATGTGAGCCGGATGACGAGGAAGCGCTTTCTAGAGATACCCTCCTTTTATACCTTTTAAGGTT
>JAPMUY010006681.1:0-10000 GCA_026901105.3 Galaxias olidus
ATCCACCTCCAGCCCCATCGGGCTATTTTACGGGGCCATTTCGACAGCAATGTCCTGCCCCTTAACGCAGACCCCCGACCAACTCCGGACGCACCGCCGCCGTGCCACTTCCCTCGTAACGGGCTGACCGGGCGTCACCGGCTAACCCGCGCACGCTGCGGGTGCCCGCCATCCGCCGCCAGGGGGAAGACGTTCGCGCACACGACTTACGGGCCTCCAGGGGCGGCTTCGGGACGAGCCGAACCCGAATCCAACCGAAGGACGCACGGCTGGTCGGTCCGGGAGAGAGAGAGAGAGAGAGAGAGAGAGAGAGAGAGAGAGAGAACGCGCTCACGCGCGTGCCTGAGAGCACTTACATAATAGTGTACGCGCGCGGCCCCGTTCGGCGACGCCGCCGCTCGACAAAGCCACGTGACCTTTCTTTGAACGGGCTTCGGGGACGCATCGTGTTGCCTTACGCAGAGAACAAAGTCGCTGGTGCCAACAAACAGGTTCCAGAAACCAAAAAGAAAGGGGAAGAAAAGTCCAAAAGAGGGAGGAGGGAGGGAGAGAGCGATAAACAAAAGTGCGCCAACGAAACGCGAGAAGCGACGGCGCAGGAAGACGAGGGTGGGTGGGGAGGGGACTTCGCGGGTCCCGGGCCCGCCCCGGCGTCTGCGTGCTGGGGGACGGGGGACGGAGGGGCAGGGGACTGGCTTGTTCCCGGGACACGGGGCCCCGCGCGCTCTCCTGCTCCTTCGCCTGCCTTATTGAGACCGATGGGCTTGTCAGCGCGAGGAAGACCACGACCGTCACGGAGATGAAAGGAGAAGAAGGACGGTGAGGGGGTTTCTCACCAGCTCCACCTTCTTAAAATAGAGCGATGGGTTGAGTGTCAGGCGGGGGTTGGGAAGTGACAGGACCGATGACGGAGGGGTTTCCGACGGTGGTCGACATGACAACGGCCCGGGCCGGAGGGGAGGAGGCGCAGTTACTAGACCAGGAGTTAAGCTCATCTCCAATGAACGCTACTTCATAGGAACACATTGCATTTGTTAAGCGCTTTGCATACGAAACACACAATCTGAGAGCGCTGAAAACCTGTGACTGTGCTTAAGCGTCCCTCACGGTCTGTGATTGCCCAACGTCAAACACTTGCATTTGCAAAAGAAAACTATATATACTATATACATATATACTGTATATAATATACTGTATATACAGTATATACGTACATACATCGTGAGGCGCTGCCACAAGCACTGTTTAATCTCAATATATACACACTACGAGGGTCATTTCTACCTAGGGTATGATGCAGCAGCCTTTGGTGAGGAGTCACAAAAAAAAAAGCCAGGAGCACTTTTTCTATTAACACAGACTCTGCTGTGGAGCTTCCTGAGTCAGCCGCTAAACTTACTACGTTCCATGATGCCACAGTGAAGGTTCGAGTGTGTCAGAGGGTATAAGCGTGTCGGAGGGTGAAGTGCCAGTTTGGCATCCCGGTGACATACCAGGCAAGGAATTATACTACTTGAATGAGACCTTCGGTGTTGTTTTTCCAAACTCTTAATCTATGTATCAATGTGTTTGTTTGGCCATGAACTTAGAAGTGCTGTTATTTTAGTTTTTTGCTTGACACTTTTTACACCAATTATCCAATAATGGAATGCAACACAACATCATTGCACCACTCCAGCACTTTGAAGAGGCAGTCACGGGAAAAAGTCAAAAAGCCCTCTAGAAAGAGAGTTCCCAGTAAAGTCAAGACACTGTTTTCTACCCTCTTTGGCTCATGGTTAATTCATATCGGTACCATGGGTAAATATAAACCAATCTATTTCCAGATACAAACACTTTGAATTGAGAGGCCGATCATCCACCAGCAGTGTAAAAGTGGGGACCCAGGATCAGGAGATACACTTTACTATTCATAAGTTAGAGAGAGGGGGATAGAGAGAGAGAGAGAGAGAGAGAGAGAGAGAGAGAGAGAGAGAGAGAGAGAGAGAGAGAGAGAGAGAGAGAGAGGGGAGGCAGAAAATAGCTTGAAAGCTGTTAGAATCTGAGATGGTGTGTGTGTGTGTGTGTGTGTGTGTGTGTTTGTGTGTGCGCATGTGCATGTGTGTGTGTGTGTGCGTGCGTGTGCCCGCGTGCACGCTTGTGTGTGCACGAGTGTGCATCTCTGTCAATGACACAATTTCCCGTGCATCAAAACATACTGCAAGATAGGCAGGGCAGGAGATGAAACAACTCCACAGTCAGCAAAAAAACGCCTTCCTCCCCCTAAAAGGAAATAAATAAACAAAAAGAAACATGTCTGACACTTCAGAGTGTGGTGTGAAACTAATGACGTTATGTTTCGCAACGGCATCAGCAGATTCCGGAGCCGTCTCATGAGCTTTCCCGTAACTTTCAGGAAACAAGCAGCTGGCCAAAAAGCACTTTACCCGTCCTATGGAATAGAACATACCAAACACAGAGACCAATCACTTCGTCAATCAATACATCAAGACTTTTTACCCTCCATTTTTCCTCGTAATCAAACGCCTCTTTCGGCGTAATACGCCTCTTTCTTTCTCTCTCTCTCTCTCTCTCTCTCTCTCTCTCTCTCTCTCTCTCTCTCTCTCTCTCTCTCTCTCTCTCTCTCTCGTTCTCTCTTGCTCTCTCTCACTTTCACTCCCTCTCTTTCTCACCCTCTCTCCCTCTCTCTTTCATCCTCTCTTTCTCAACCTCTCTCTCACTGTCACTCCCTTTCTCCCCCTCTCTGTCTCTCCCTCTTTTTCCCTGTTTCCTTCCCTGTCTCTCCCTCTCCCTCTCCCTCTCGCCGGAGAAAAAGCCTCTCAGGTAGAGGAGTGGATCAGACTCTATTTTGCAACTGCCCTTAATTAGCTCATTCATCAGGATAATTTGAGCCTTAATTGCACCTGCCGACCCCCATTTCTCTTGAGCTTGGCAGGTGACACTATGATTTCCCCGAGGAGAACAAAAGGAGTCGAGAAATGAGAATACCAGGTACGGAGGAAGGGGGGGAGAGCGGGAGGGAGGACGAGGTCACGGAATGGGAGGTCCGTTTCACGGGACGGTTTTCAAAGCCGCCTGATTGACGACGCGAGGTGCCATTTGTGCGTTTCCTGCTCTAATGAATGACCTCATTCTGAAAGGAAAGCCACAGACAACCTTCACTCTATTTGCCCGCTCCGCGCTACACTGTCACAGACTCTGCGAAGACACGAGCGCTCGACACAGGCCGTCAGACGTCGGAGGGAAGGGAAGCCGGAGTGACTTGGCATGGCACCACAACAGGAGCGGCACGCGGCCCTCATCCCGTATTCCCACCGACAGCCCCGGGCACGGCTGCCCTTTTCAAAAAAGCCCCACTCCTTCATCGGCTGTTCAATCTCCGTCCTATTTCCAACGGATATTGTTGTCAATATATATTTCGATATCTTTAGAGGGATTCTGGCCGAGGGCGCGGGCGCCTGCGCCGCTGTGCTAACCCGTTCCCTCCGACAAGCTGATCGGGCGAACAACGGGCGAGGACCTCCGGAGGAAAACGACAGTCTGATCCAGACAACGACAACACCCCAAAAAAAAAAATTTGATTTCTGGTAGAATAAAAGCAGAGACGTAGGGGAGAAAGAAAGAGGGTGAGAAAGAAAGAAAGAAAGAAGGAAACAAAGAAAGAGAGAACTTTCATTAGTCCTTTTTTATCCCCTCTGCTCTTCTCGAGACTACCCTGCGCCAGGCTGAGCAGGCCAGGCAAACTGTGTGTCTGCTGAAAGCCCAGGCAAAACTTTTAAAAGACGGAACCCTAAAATAACTTCCCATGTTGCAATGCAAATTCCTTTAAGTTCAGCGTGGTGATGGGGGTGGGGGGCAAGTCTGTCCGGGTTAAGCACCCAGACAGGTCTGTCCGGGTTAAGCAAAATTTTGTGTCCGACTGGCGAAACACTCGTGCACGTGAACCAAAATGATTGTCCGCCAACGTGCACGTGTGAGAGAGAGAGAGAGAGAGAGAGAGAGAGAGAGAGAGAGAGAGAGAGCGAGAGAGAGAGAGAGAAACTACGCGGGAAGGCAACGCAAATCCCCGTCAGAGCAGCCGAGGCTGAACAACGGAGAGTAGCACCATGCCGGGCCGTGGGGGAGATCCACAGGAGGGGGGGGGGGGGGGATGCGGTAACGCCAAACAGAGCGTGCATGCTCCGCCACGGGCTTCGTGGGGTTTGCGGGTCAGGCTAGCTACGTGGAGCCTGGGGCGTGTGTGCCGAGCCAAAGAGGTCGTTCAGAGCATGCACATCAGCGCAGTGTTCGCTGAAAAAGCTAACGAGAAAAACATTCGATTAAGGACTGCGGGGGTCCAGGAATTGAGACACCAACACCTGCCGATCGATGCAAGATAACAGGAGCATGCAAGTCAACCGGACATGCCAGATTAATGGTTAGACGCAGACGGGAGAAAACAGCTTTTGACAGAAAGAATCAATGATATTTGATAACAAAATGAGTTGTACAGAGCATTTAAAGAAAGAAGGGCAATTATCCACCAATCAGAGCCATTGAACAAAAGACACTCGCTTCGCACGGAAACTACCAATCGGGACTCGGCCTCCGCGGGTGAACTAACGCTCATCTCTGTTTCCATGTTCTGTCGTAAGAAACACGAGCGGCGCCAGAAATACAGACAAAAGTGACCCTTTTCCATGGCTATCGGGCGTTTTGCCAAACAGAACAGATCCCGGGGACCCTTTAGTCCAGTCTGAGATTAGAGAGGGACGTTTCGTCAGCGTCCGCTCAGCACCAGCGCCAAAACCCTTTGAGGAGAACCCAGGGGAATTTGAATGGGTGTCGGTGAGTTCAAATGGAAAAACTGTTGGTCTGTGAGGCAGGTGTGGTGAGCTAGGCAGTCAGGTGTGGCAGCAGCCGGGGAGGACTGAAGGCGACAGTGATCTCTGGTTCTCCCGGGCACAAAGACACTCGGGTTCCAAGTAGTTGTAAGCCGGCTCATAGCTCACGATCATCAACACTACAAACATGTTCACATCAGCACCGTAACTATAATCCAAACGAGGAGTGTGATCCTGGGGTTGCACTCCTGGGAAGGTTTGACTGCTTTCTAATGATTCATACCATGTAAATCCTAAACTCAGGGCGGTCTGTTATTTGTGTTAATTTCAAAACGATTTCCCAGACGTTTACATGAACACTGGCTAACAATGCAATCAGCACTAAATGCTGGACTAAAACAGGACTTCACCAACCTTTAGTTGTGTATATCAAGCCTGTTCTCCAAAGCAGTTTCCGACTAACACACACACGCACACACACCCACACACACACAGACACAGTTGAATGTTCATCCAAGCACATAACATTCCTTCCTAAACATTTACAAAGTCCCAGAGTCTTTCAATTTGCTCTCGTATCCCTTGCCTTGTCTGCCAGAGGGGAGCCTCCGTAATTAGGGAGTGGGTTTGTCATATTTTTAAATGAAACTTTTCGGCTCTATCAATTATTTCGCCGTTGTGAATAAGCGCTCCCAGCTACACTCGTCTTCAAACGGACACTCGTTCCACAAAAAAAAAAAAAAAAAAAAAGTGTTTCCAGTGACAGCCGAGAGAAAGAACAAGAGGGAGATTATTGGCTTGAGTGAGACCAGTGATTTGAGAGTCACTGACGGTGGCTTAGCGGGACGTCAAAGAGGAGAAAGAAGCGAATGAATATAAATGTTCGGGGCAGGCACAGGCCACAGACAAAGGTGACACACAGCCATTACGGACCGACCATACTAACGGCATTTGTCCTCTGGTTTCAGCCACGCCAAAATGGCCTCCGTCCCTCTCCTCGCAGCTGCGGTTTATCTCGACGAGCAATAGGCGACACATCATTAACCGCTGAGCATCATTTCCAAATGACGTCTCCATCGGGGTTTGAAAAAGGCTGGGGTGTTATGGAGGGTCTCTAAGCTGATGTGTCTGATGAAAAACGATGAAGTTGCTCGAGATATTTTTTTTTTTTTTGGGGGGTTTGGCTGTGTGATGAGCCGAGCACACAAAACTCTGCTCTCCCCACGCAACACTTTGGTTCTCTCCACAGCATGTAGCGAACCACTACACAAAAAGTCCCCCCAAAAAATCCAACCTCATCGCAAGACACTGAGCAGCCGCTCCGAGACTCGGCTCCAAAAGAAGAGGTTGCCAGACGTCCCCGTCTCCTAACCTTTAACCCTCCTCTTTTCTCTGTCCTTCCGTTTCCCCCTGCCGTGACCTATCCTTCCAGAACAAGGTCAAACCCTGTTCTCTGAGAGTGAGTTGTAAATAAATAAAAAAAACGCATTCCGAGGTCTTCTTCTGTGAGGAAATGGGGGGGCGAATCACTCCCCTGACAGAGCTATCGCTGAACGCCATGACAAGGGCACTTTGGGTTTTCTCCTCCAATGCACCCTGCTTCCTGAACGCCCGCCACACTCACCTGTCATTGGCTGGTGGCGAGGCTGTCGCGGTGGGCCTTTCACGGTGCCTCGGCCCAAACAGGTATCAGCGCTCCGACAGACCGGGTCCTGTCAGAGCCGCCAGGGCTCACGCAGCGGGATTAAATCCACGTGTCAGACAGAGGGTCTGTTTTGTATTGGGGGGGGGGGGGGGGGTAAAGAGAGGATACACAAAGACACTGATGTGGAACAAAAAAGAAAGTCCTTCCAGGGAAAAGTAAAGTGTAGGGAAGTCGCGACAGCGGCGTAAACGGTGACGGGCCTTCTCCTTCTCCTGTCGGGTTTAAAACGGCCGCCGCCTTCATTGTCAGGGAACGCAAGCGTTCACTGGGCTCCGCGGGCTCCACACCTTAAACCCAGTGAATTATTAAACGCATGCATCTATCTTTGTCTCTCCCTCTCTTTTTCATATGCCTCCTCCATTAATGGCCAAAGCTAACAAGGGGGAGGCTTGTTTGCGGTGATTAAGGCTAGACTTATTCCTTTAGGTCCACCTACGCTGACTCGCATTCATCTTCATCCATTTGAGAGAGAAAAAAGAGCAGTCGGAGGATCCGGTGTGAACCTGCTGGAGAGGGGGGGTGGGGGGGAGAGAAGGGGGCTGCGGGGGGAGGGGGACGACACGGCCAAACCCGCCGTGCGCCGCGGCGTCCGTCTGCTAAGCCGCGTGGCACACGTCTGTGAGAGTCTGTGGCCACGACAACCTAAGGGACCCTAGGTGTAGGACCATGGTGCTAATAGCTGCTGTGAACACAGCGGGTGGTTTTTGACGGAGCACGCTCCGACTGAATCACTGATGGACTGGGGCTGACTGATGACCGACTGACTGACCGACCAACTAACTCATTTACTGACTGACCGACTGACTAACCAACTGACTAACTCATTTACTGACTGACTGACTAACCAACTGACTAACTCATTGACTGACTGACTGACTAACTCATTTACTGACTGACTGACTCATTTACTGACTGACTGACCTACTGACTAACTCATTTACTAACTGACTAATCTACGGACTAACTCATTTACTGACTAACTCACTCATTTGCTGGCTAACTGACTCATTTACTGACTGACTGACTTAACATCTAACTAATTTACCGACCAACTGACTGACTGGCCTACTGACTAACTAACTCATTTACCGACTGACTAACCTTTTTACTGACTGACTGACTTACTGACTAGCTCGCGTACCGACCGGCTGACATTGGAACGGCGAATGACTGAGAGCCAGAGTAATGAGCCGGCTTGCTCTGTGCCCAGCTCGCGGCCCACGTTCGCCGGCTCGAACTGGAGGCGCCGGCTACCCCCTCCGCCCCCCTCTCCGGGGCTGACCTGGAACTGTCAGCCACGCTAGCGAACCAAGCGGGGCGTGCCAGAACACGGCGCTGCCAACAATCTGGCACGATGGGGAAAACAGAAAAAAGATGTTTCTTTCCCCGCTCAACACGCACACCCAAACACAAAGACCGCACACACCCGCAGACCGAGGGAACACAGCGCGCGCACGCACACACACCACCGCACGCAACCTTATACTAACCCACACGCTGTCATTCTGTCTCAGTGTTGGATACTATTTGGACCAAAGTGTCTCTTTCTGCATTTAGCTGTGCAGTGAGAGAAACATTTAGAGCTCCGACCGTTTAGAGGAACAGAGAAAGAGAAGGAGAGGGGCAGAGAGAAAAGGAAAGAAGAAAAAGAGAGCGAGGGGTAGAGCAAAGGAGTGGTAAAGAGAGTGACAGAAAGAGGGAATAGAAAGAGCAACAGTGAAGTAGACAGAGTGCTCTGGATGTATGGATGGGATAAATAGATAGATACAGACAAACTCAGCAACCACTCCACTATAAACAGACCCACTCCAGCTGACTGAGGCCACTTCACTGTGGCATACCATCCCCACAAAGTCTCTCTCTCTCTCTCTCTCTCTCTCTCTCTCTCTCTCTCTCTCTCTCTCTCTCTCTCTCTCTCTCTCTCTCTCTCTCTCTCTCTCTCTCTCTCTCTCTCTCTCTCTCTCTCTCTCTCTCTCTCTCTCTCTCTCTCTCTCTCTCTCTCTCTCTCTCTCTCATTGTTCAGACGTTGCCCTCATGCTTCAGTTGTGGCCGTCACACAAACACGATCACACACGCGACTTGTAGAGTGGAAGATTGCTCTGTTACTCAGAGGGGAATGGGTCACCACAGAAATACACTGAAGCACCGCAATGATGTGGAGGCAAACCGAACGCAGGCAGAACAGAATCCATGTGGCTGGGAGTGCGTGTTCCCTCGGCTCATAATAACAGAGAAACTGAATCTGTCAAAGCGGTCCAGCTTAGTTTGGCTTGGAACTACATCCCCCCCTTGTTCCTCACATTCAAAGCAGCCAACAATGTCATTACCTTCTCTTCACAGTCCCGCCCTGACTGACTGAATAAATCATGACTGACATACAGACTGACCAATGACTGAATGAATAAGTAATGACTGACATACAGACTGACCAATGACTGAATGAATAAGTAATGACTGACATACAGACTGACCAATGACTGAATAAATAAGCAATGACTGACATACATACTGACCACTGACTGTTTGAATGACCGACATACGTACTGATCACTGACTGACTGTTTGAATGACCGACATACATACTGATCACTGACTGACTGTTTGAATGACCGACATACGTACTGATCACTGACTGACTGTTTGAATGACTGACATTCAAACTGATTACTAACTTGACCTATGTCTGATGCCATGATTAAACCGAGTCAAAACTTCAACATGGTGAAAAGTTCAGCGTGCACCACATGGCCCCTCTGGTGTGTGCACAGGGACTTGTGGGATAGGAGGCAGGGGCTGAAGGGTGTTTGACATTTTGAGGGACTCCACAGAGGGAAAACCCTTCAATCAGAACCTCCCAATACGTCCTCCCAGCCTGATGGCTGAGTCTCCAAGGAGACAGAATTCTCAGAAGAGGCACAACACACATTACCAGCACAGGCACGCACACACGAACACACACGCACATACACACCCACACTGAGTGATTTGCCCTCTGACAGCTAACATCATTATAAACACTCAGTCTCCACTGAGCCAAGCTAAACAATGATAAGGACGAGCTAGTGTTCAGAGAGAGAGAGAGCGAGAGAGCGAGAGAGTGAGAGAGCAAGAGAGAGAGTGATTAGACTTACCTGCAGGGCGAAGAGTCCACCAAGATAGGCCCGGCACCAGATAGTTCATAGGAGGAGGGAAGAAACAAGAGAGAGAGAGGGAGAGAGAGAGGGAGGGAGGGAGGGAGGGAGGGAGGGAGGGAGGGAGAGGGGGAGGGAGGGAGAGGAAACCATATAGTTAGCACACACGACAAGTACAACAGGTGTGGGTACAATCCTTTCTAACCTCTAATAGTTTGGTATGTGTCAGCAAGAGTTGTTATTTATGTAGTGGGGACTTATCTCGTGTGTGTGTGTGTGTGTGTGTGTGTGTGTGTGTGTGTGTGCGTGTGTGTGTGTGTGTGTGTGTGTGTGTGTTCTCT
>JAPMUY010006681.1:15000-49257 GCA_026901105.3 Galaxias olidus
CCTGATTTATGAAGCCCCCCCCCCCGCCGGGCTTCTCCTGGCTCTGCAGGGGGGAGATGGATGGAGAGAGAGAGAGAAAAGAAGAGAGCAAAGGGAAAAGAGGACGGACCACAGAGCGGAGGAGGAGAGGAGAGGAGAGCCAGGGAAAAGAGGGGGAAAAAAGAGAGGAGGAGAGGTCCTAACGGTAGAGGGGGAGGAGGGGGGGGGGGGGGGGGGCTTTGTCCTCCCCAGTGAGGCCCCCTCCACAGACCGGGGTGATGGCTTCTACCGCGGCCGGGCTTGCCATTACAGAGGGACGGCAATGACAAGCGTACATGAACGTATAGCCAGACACAGAGACGTTGCAGTTGTAATTAGGGGTGTGAGAAAATGTCGATTCACTTGAGATCGCAAGATTATGTGTGGCGACACCGTATCGATTCTGAAAAGCACAGAATCGATTTTATTGATTTAAAAAAAAAAAATCTGATATATGCAACTGTTATTTCTTTGCTCAGATTGCCCATAAAGCTGTGGAATGATGTTGGATGTTACAGGGACATTGATCAATACTAGAGATCCAAGTGTTCTGCTGGCATGCATGTAAAGCAAGTGAACTTTTCTTTACTACATACTAAAACAGTTTTCCAAAGATTAGATTACAAAAAAAAAACGCAATATATCGCCATGCACACAGGATCGCGATGTATCGCAATATATCAAATTGCAGCACATATCGTGGTACGTATCCTATCGCCAGATTATTGCCAATACACAGCCCAAGTTGTAATGCTACAATGTTTAGTACATTTAATATCAACTACACAGGACCAATCCCCAATGCAAATCTCCACTGCTGTCTTATGGAACATTGGTACACAAGTACAAATGTGTTTGATTCCTATCCAGTAGGTGAATACAGGCCTCAGATTGAGAACACACTGTAAGGGCACGCTCACAGAAAAGGAGATGATGCTCACGGATAACGTTTTGGAAAACCAACACCGTCCAGCACTAGACCGCTGGAAGTGCTTATCGGGACCCGCCGTCTTTTGGGTCCGCAAAGGCGGCCGCCACACGAAGAGACCCGCCCCGCCGAGGAGATTACGACCCGGGAGGGGGACGCTCTCCCTCAGGCGGAGATAAAACCGCTCATCGAAGGCCGTTTTAAAGGCAGTCAGCTCTGCCGTCTAATTCCATTGGCTCCCGGGGATGTGCCCCCCCTCCCGGCCCCCGGCCCTAGGGGAGATGTCATAATGGAGGTTGCGTCTCTAACGAGGGAGCAGCCTCATTACCTACCATCTGCAATCACACACACACACGCACACGCACACGCACACACAGCACAGTGCAGCGCGCCTCAGTAGCAGGGAGATAGTCTGTACTCCCTAGTCTATGCCGCTTGTTCCTGGGTCAAAGGCCCCACCTGGCTTAAACATAGAGGCCCACGATGGCTTCTAATCTAGCCAGTCTGAACACGCAAACACAACCACACACACACACACACACACACACACACAGTCACAGATGCCTGCATCACAAGGGGCTCTTGTGCAATCACACACAAACACAACACGCACGCACGCACGCACGCACGGACACAGAACACAGTGACACGGCAAACTCCCAGACCTCCCTCATGCACAAAACACACGCACGCACACACACGCGCGCGCTCCCGTCTGCAGACATTGGCGAAGAACGTAGTGGTGGGCTGGTGAGGCTGATGTCCCAACAACCTTTAACATGGGGGCCTAGAGACAGACAGAGAGAGAGAGAGAGAGAGAGACACAGACTCTGGTTGTGCGCCTCAGTGTGAGAGTGAGAGACACCAGGCGTGTCCGTTTGCATGTGTGTGTTTACAGTGACACTGAGTTAATGGAGAACCACGGCTACAGACAACCCACAATGGCGCCTGTTTGCAGTCCCACTCCACAGGCAGCGCATCCGTCCCTGCCAGTCACCATTACGAAGACAATCGCACGCGACATGCGTGCTCTTTCCCCCAGCCTTTGTTTACAACACAAACAATCCAACAAACACACACACACACACACACACTGAAACAAAGAGGCGTTCCCCACACGCGCACGCACACACACACACACACACGCACGCACACACACACGCACGCACACACACACACACACACACACAGAGTATGAGAGAAGGTGTCAGACGGCCCCCCCCCAGGGGTGTTTATCCACAGATGGCTGCAGGTGGCATTTCAGAGAGCTGGCCTGGCGGTGGACGGGAGGGAGGGGTGCGGTGCCAGGTGGTTCCTGCAGATGCCGGCAAGTCGGTGGTGGGCGGTAGGCGGTGGGGGGGTCTATGGAGGTTGAGACAACCGCACCTGGAAGTCAACAATTACTCGGGACCCCGTTCTCTCTCTCTCTTACTCTCCATCTGTCTCCCAATCGCTCTCCCACTTTCTGTTTTTCCCTCTCACCCTCACAATCGCCCCCCCCTCGTTCCATCTTTCCCTCTTTCCCTCCCCCTATCACTCTCTCACTCTTCCCCTCTCCCCTCCCCTCGCTCTCCCTCCCTCTCACTCTTTCCCTCTCCCTTCCCCCTCCCCCTCACTCTCTCTCCCTCTCGCTCCTCCCTCGCCCTCTTTCCCCTCTCCCTCTCCCTACCGCTCTCCCTCCCTCTCACTCTTTCCCCTCTCCCTCTCCCTACCGCTCTCCCTCCCTCTCACTCTTTCCCCTCTCCCTCTCCCTACCGCTCTCCCTCCCTCTCACTCTTTCCCCTCTCCCTATCGCCGTCTCTCCCTCTCTCTCTCTGTGAGTCAACAACAGCTCCCTGTGCAGCGTTACATCACAGCACCAGTCGCAGACTTCTTCACACATTTGAAAGTGTGACACATGCGCATGCTCGCACACAAACACAAACAGAAACACAATCTCACACACACACACACACACACACACACACACACACACACACCAATACAGTAAACAAACACCACGGAAAAAAACCTCGACTGAGGCAGCAACTGGTGTGTGTTTCTGGGGTCTGCGTAAGTAGAACAGTGTGTTCACCAGCTGAACGAAAATCAAACTAGAGCGAAAAGATGAATATTTCATTTGAGCTGTTGTTTTGAGAAAACCTAACATCATCCACGATATCACGGGACCTACTGCGTTCCAGGTGAAACAGAGACAGGAGCCCTAGAACACGGTCAGGACAGGGCACCAGGGGCCCCACGGAAATCGGCCCCTTAGAACATTCATTCCCATTCACAGTGCGTTTAGAATGTCAAATGACCAACATTTTCATAGTGTTCCTATTCGTATCATTCGATAAGATTTACTGCACCTTGCACGGTGTGTCACGTTTACTTTTTGGGGTTTGTTTGACTTTTTGTTTGTGAAGGCACAAACAAAGACGGACGTCTCTTATCGAAAGTAACGGAATCCCATCCCGTCACAGACGTCCGTCGGGAGCAGCTCAACGCGCGTCCGGCTCGTCGTTCACGCGTGTCCATCACACCGGCCCGACAGAGATCACGTTGACGGCCACTGGCCGAAACAGGGTGCCCGCTCGCCGCCGCCGCCATCTCCCGTTCGGATGCCGTTCCAGTTCCAGGGAGCCTCCGACAGAGACCGACGTCACCTCTTCTTCTTCTGCCCGTATCCCGGGCGGAATTTTGGTCCCTCGTCCTCGCCGTAGCCACACAACAGTCCCAAGCGGGATTAAAGGATTTGCCCGTCGCTTTGCATTGCACCTCTCTCTCTCTTTTTTCTCTCCCTACGCCTCCTTCTCTCTTTTGATCTCCTCTCTTTTCATCTATCACCGTATCGCCTCTTTTTCAAACGCGCGTTATAATTATCTCCCGACGTACCGCGTTCTCCCTCACTTTCTCCCTCTCCCTCCCTCCTTCCCTCTCTCCCTTCCTCCCACCTTCCAAGACTCTCTCTTTGTTCTACCCTGTTGTGCAGCGTGCCCTTCCTCCCACAGGAAACACATTAGTGAGTTTAAGCACACATCCCGCCTCAGCGCAAGCTTATCCTCACACAAGTTCAATAACAGAGTAGAAAATAATAGCACATTTATTTTTGTGTGCGTGTGTGTGTGTGTGTGTTTCTGGTTGCATGCATGTGTGAGCTTGTGGGTAACCGGTGGTTGTGCGGTGTTATATGGGGGTGTGTGTTTAGGGTTTGGTGTTCAGTGTGTGTGTTACTTTAGAGACAATGTCCACACTGGCCCTGTGGGCGTTCCATCCAAGCAGATGATTTCTCCAGTGTCAGTCAGTCAAAGTCTACTGGTTACCAGAACTGTGGTGTCACTCACTCAATTAAACCAGCTTGCTGCATAGCTGCCCAGTGGACTGGAAACCTACGCGCACACTCTCTCTCTCTCACCCCCCCCCCCCCACACACACACACACCATTACACCCCCCCCTGCCCCTGTCATATGCCAGGAGGCAAGCACACACACAGAAACACACACTCCCATGTGCATGCACAGAACTCTCCCAGACAAGTGTGCTTGCACACACACACGCACACACGCACACGCACGCACGCAGCAAATCCCTTGCTCTAAACTGTAGGCTAACCTGAAGCTGGGTGCCCTGGTCTCCTACAAACCTTTTCAATCACAGCTCTCGTTACTTGATCACACGGTGTCTTTCGTAACTTCCTGGACGTTTTAAATGTGGCCGTCCACGTTCTCTGACCCGTCCTCTCCTCTGGCCGTGTCGTCAGCTATCTCACCCTCTGGGAACCAACAGGCCGAGACCGGTTTTCTTTTCCCCCTCTTCTTCTTCTCCTCCTCCGCACGGCTCTCTTGAACCGCTGACAGAAAAACAATATTTGATGAGCATCGGAAACAGCGAGAGGATCAGCGCCGACTCCGCGCCCCTTATAAAAAAAACGCCGGGTGGATAATGACCCATTGATTGTGCGCGGTCATAAAAGCACGCACGCACGCACGCACACACACACACCGGGACGTGAAACGCCGGGCACGCTGGGGGTCAGGCCCCGCGGTCTCCAAGGAGCAGTAACCACGACGAGCGAGAGGGGACGTGCCGTTTGAATGGGATGTCTCCCGACAACAGCTTGTCGTTGGGCCCCTTGACGACGGGCCGGCTGGTGTCTCAGCCCAAATGGAACCTGGCTCTCTGTCCGTTCCACTAATTCTGACATGACTCGGTGTGTGGGTGTGTGAGCGTGAGAGAGAGAGGGAGAGAGAGAGAGAGAGAGATACAGAAAGAGAGAGAGAGATTAGAGACCTTTGTGTGTGTGTGTGTGTGCGTGTGCGTGTGCGTGTGTGTGAGAATAGAGGAGAGAAGGGGAGGCTGGTCAGTAATGTGGTAACGAGATCAAAGCTCATGGAACAATGACCAAGAGCTCTCCGGTCACTATCTCTTACACACGCACACACACACACACACACACACACACACACACACACACACAGAGGATCTAAAAGCAGTTGAGCGGATGGTTCGGAATGTTCGCCATGCATCACTGGAGTGAAGGATAGAAGCAGGCAGTGATTTAGTGACGCTTTACAACTGCGCACACACACACACACACACACACACACACACACACACACACACACACACACACACACACACACACACACATACTCTGACACATATATACATACAGACACACACACACACACACACACACACACACACACAGACAGAGGATACACGCTCTTCAACATGGAGGACTTACAAGCCTATGAAGAGGAAAAGTTACACACCAACACATACAACGTGTATACCCCCCCCCCCCCCTCTCTCTCTCTCTCTTTTTGTGTGAGACTGTTGGAAGTGGTGTTGTAGAACTCTCTCTCTCTCTCTCTCTCTCTCTCTCTCTTTTTGTGTGAGACTGTTCTTTCTGTGTCTGTTAATCTATTTCTGTGTCTCTCTCTCTCTCTCTCTCTCTCTCTCTCTCTCTCTCTCTCTCTTTGTCTCTCTCTCTCTCTCTCTCTCTCTCTCTCTCTCTCGCTACCTCTCTCTCTCTCTCTCTCTCTCTTTGTGTGAGACTATTGGAAGAAGTGTTGTAGAACGTGTAACACCCCACCCCACGGTGGCTGCAGCGCCAGCCAAGCGCGTGCGTGCGCGCGCGTGTGTGTGTGTGTGTGTGTGTGTGTGTGTGTGTGTGTTGTCACGGCCTATCCCTCACAGTGACTAGGCAGCAGACAGTGTGAGACCTGGCAGCTCCATGCGCAGAGCAACCACAGCCCAGACTCCACACCCTTCAGTCAACACAAACCACTAATCAGGGGACTCTGTTGGTCTGCATTCCTGCCTGTCTCTCTGCCTGTGTTCCTGCCTGCTTGTCTGTCTGCCTGCCTGCCTGCCTGCCTGCCTGTCTGTCTGTCTGTCTGTGGGTGGGTGTGCGTGCAGATGAAAGCGAATGCACATGTTTATTTCATGATCACTGCCTCCACACACAGAGCTGGTCCATTAGCGAGCCACGGGTGTGTTCTCTGGGAGCAGGCTGCAAAAGAGAGACACGCTCAATCCAATATCATTATCGATCACTGGAGCCCACATAAACCAGCCAGCACCAGGCTATAGAAATGGACAAAGAATGAGAGAGAGAGAGAGAGAGAGAGAGAGAGAGAGAGAGAGAGAGAGAGAGGGGGAGATGCGAGAGAGAAATGCGAGAGAGAAAGAGCAAGATAAATAGACTGGAACAGGGATAGAGGGGCAGATACATATATATATATATATATATATATAGAGAGAGAGAGAGAGAGAGAGAGAGAGAGAGAGAGAGAGAGAGTAAGCTAGAGTAACAGAGGGGGGTGCAACCTAAAAAAGACAAGGTTACAAACACACACAAACACACATACATACAGCCGAGCACACACACACACACACACACACACACACACACACACACACACACACACACACACACACACACACACACACACACACACACACACACACACACACACACACACACACACACACACACACACACACACACAGCCGAGCACACACACAGCCGAGCACACACACACACATACACACACTTAACTGCTGCTGTAACGGATCTGGAACCTCGGCACGTCAGTCTCTGAAGTGTGATTGACAGCAGAGGATTTTAGTGTTGGGCTCACTGGAGAGGAAGTGGGCTGTTACCGCAGCGACTAATCAATGAGCTGCCAGCCTAACTGAACAATCGCCATAACTTCAACATTCTCTTTTTCTTCCAAAAAACAAAAAAACGCTCAATAAAAGGGTTCTCCCTAATCGGGGTATGTCAAACCTTGACTCTAACTAAGAGCACGTCTCTGCATGACAGCAGAACCCCCAGAATCCCCTAGAACCCCCCACCACCCCCCCAGAACTCCTGTGTTGTGAGGGTGAACGTGGGCTGACCGCAGCAGTTCCTTGTGCAGAGAGGGTACCTGTCCTCGTTGGGACACAAGAGTTGCCCGGCAGCCATTTTGTCAACTTTGAAACTACTTAAAGGGCCAGGAGGGAACGTTAGCCCGCCGGGACTAAGAGAGTTTGACAGTACACTCTCACACACACACACAGATCTGCAAACTTACATCTCCCTTAGTCATAACACACACACACACAGACTCTCTCTCTCTCTCTCTCTCTCTCTCTCTCTCTCTGTCTCTGTCTCTGTCTCTGTCTCTGTCTCTGTCTCTGTCCTCTCTCGACAGAAGACAGGTTCCCAGGCTACGCTGAAAGCTAACAGAGGATGTGACGAATGCACGGGTGCGTAGTCTGGAAGATTTACTTGGAATGTAGGGACGTGAAGGGTGAGTGTGTGTGTGTGTGTGTGTGTGTGTGAGAGAGATGGTATGAGACTGCCCATACACTGGGTGCAGGGGAGCTCAGGTGTGAGTGGACCCTGCCACCCTTGTTGCTCTGACGGCATGAAGAGAGAGGGACAGCTCCTCCGATCTGTCCCGATGGCTTCTCGGTCCCTGGAGCTCCCTGGGCTCGCCGCTTTAAAGCGGCCCCTGTCCAGAGCACTCTGTCTGGGGCTTGAGGGAAAACTGGGATTCTGACAGCACTTCGGAAAGGGAGCGCAACGAGGCCGACCGTCCGTCAACGGCTTCCGTCGGCACCACTGTCACCGAATCGATCGTCGATCACAGCGCCGGCCGCTGACCGCGTGAGAGTCGTCTGCGGGGAGCGGAAACCATTTCAGGTCTGGAACAACACCAGCGCGCGTCAAGGTCGCCGTGGACAACCTGTCAGTTCTGACCCAATTGCCGCCGGGATGCGTTACCACGAGGACAGCAGCGTCTAACCTGGCCCCCTGGAAAGTCTTCAAACGTGCATGGCGGTCGCGAAGGCCATCGTCACGCATAATGGCAAAAAATAGAGGAGAGGCCTTTGACGGACACCAGGGCGGATAGAGACCCTAAACAAAACGATAAGTTACATACGCACTAACATATCAATATCTGGAGGGGAGAAACGTATGCAACGTCAACTATTTACCTCGTTGGCAAGAAAAGAAACAAGTGTGCTTTTGTTCTGTAGTTACGCTACAGACCCATGTGTGTGTGTGAGACATGCGCCAAAACTCAGGTGTGTATGAGGCACTTAACAAAACACAAGTGTGTATGAGGCACGTAACAAAACACAAGTGTGTATGAGGCACTTAACAAAACACAAGTGTGTATGAGGCACTTAACAAAACACAAGTGTGTGTGAGGCGTTTAACAAAACGCACCGCTGCACTAAGACGAGGGCCCATTACTCCGTGGCTAATCTAATGAGCAAACCAAAACCACTCCGGCAAAAAATAAATACAACACAGCCAACCGTTATTGACGCAGCGGGCGAGCTAATCTATGCTAATGTGATGACAACTGAACAAAGCGGCACGCTTGTCAGATTTAGCAAACAAAGCGCGTAATCACAGGCAGCACTTCAGCGACGGAGAGGGCTCTGGTGCGGTCGTTTTATGAAACGTCACGACCCCCCCCCCCCCACCCACCCCCGCCTCTCTCCTACGCTCCCCGCGTTCACCGTTCAGACAATCGAAGAGAAGAAAAATAGAACAACCTCTTGTTCACATCCGTGTTGGGCGTTGAGGGTTGAGTCAGGAGAAGTGGGGGACCCGTATGCTCTCATGTGCTTTCCGCCCCGCCGACGCGAGACATATCCGGGCTTAAGCCGAGCGCAAAGAGCCCTGGGGGTCCTTTCACCCACGGCTGGTGCTTGGACCTCGTGTTACGGCACATAAAGAGCTGGATCACTCTCAAACCTTTAAGCAGACATCTCTTTTTTATCTTGGTGTGATAAAAGAAATTAAACTGATGTCAGGGCTTCTTCAGTTTTATCATACTGTTTCTGCATTAGGATGAAACATCCGGTAAATCTTTTGACTTAATTAACTGACTTTGTAACTTTCTTTTTTGTTGGTAGCGTCCCTCTGCCTTCAGGGGATAACAATTGAATTACTGCCTTAGACACCACAAACACTTTCCTCCCAAATAGCCAAACAACATTTTCCAAATAAAGTTGTGTGTCTGTTGTGCTAAAGGGGTCTTATTAATTAGGTTTGGCGCCCTGGAGAGAGGAAAAACAACACAAAACAAACTCCAAACCTCCGAACCCACACAGCTCTCCCACACCTCTCACTCCCCTGCCAAACACTGCATTGTTTCTGTGGCACGGAAGATTCAGGTGGGTGTCATTTGTGTGTTAATCTACAAAATGAGCCGGTGGGGGGGGGGGGGGGGGGTTTACATCCACTACCCTGGCAATGACTCATCACTGACTGTGGAAATGGAGGGTGGGGGGAGGGGTGGCAACATTAGCGTGGAGGAGGAGGGGGGTGTGTGTGTGTGTGTGGGGGGGGGGGGGGGTTTAGACGAGGTGATTAGGAAAGGAACACACTCCCTCAAAAGCAACTGGGCTGGCTCATGAAAGGCACTTCATTACATCGTGTTCTCCTCACATCTCCTCCTCCTATTTTCCGAGCCAGTGGATGGGAATGGTATTTCCCGAGGAGCGTTCTTGTGCCTCGGATTCTGTCAGAAATTTTGTCAAACGCAAGTCTGAATGATGCTGGACTGCCCCAGTATATATCATCCCTAAAATGGAGATGAAATTAGCCACTGAGGGGGGGGGGGGGTTTGAATGAAACGGATTAGCCCATTATTTTGCTAGCAGTTGAAGTACACAGGAGGCGAGAGACAAATAAAGCTCTGGGAAAACGCCCAGAGCTACAGTATGAGCTGAAACTTCTCACGAAACTTTTATCCCCCCTCTCTCTCTCTCTCTCTCTCTCTCTCTCTCTCTCTCTCTCTCTCTCTCTCTCTCTCTCTCTCTCTCTCTCTCTCTCTCTCTCTCTCTCTCTCTCTCTCTCTCTCTCTCTCTCTCTCTCTCTCTCTCTCTCTCTCTCTCTCTCTCTCTCTCTCTCTCTCTCTCTCTCTCTCTCTCTCTCTCTCTCTCTCTCTCTCTCTCTCTCTCTCTCTCTCTCTCTCTCTCTCTCTCTCTCTCTCTCTCTCTCTCTGAAATTTCGGGAGACTAATGTGGGAGCTTGGGGGAAGATTAAAAGCTTTGCGGCATATGATTGAAGGAGAGCCTGTCAGACGGTAGGGCTTGGTTGGGGAGCTTCCACGCTGGAGAGAGACGGATGGACAGTATGAGGCTGGGGGAGGCAATTCTATCAAGAAACACCGTCTGTTCAATCATTCAAATGAGAACAAGCACACATTAAATCCACACTATCAGAGTTTGGGACGACTGGGGAAAAGCAAATTGGATAATATATGGTATAATTATGAAAGTAGATCATGTAATATTGATTAGATGTGTTTGAGGGGCGTGGGGTCATATGTCCGGATCCAGCGCTTCAGCATTAATCTCAATGAACACACGCTAACCCTCCCTATCTCTCCGACGAAGGTAAGTGTTTCGATTTACAAACAAAATGTATAAAGACTGAAAAGACCAAAACAACAACAACAGCGCTCGTTTGTCTCCAAGTGAAACCTTCCATGTTCTCATTGGTTCGACAATGACAAAATCAAAATCCTGATTGGACGAGGCATGAGGGGGGGGGGGGGGGGACGGCTTCACCTAGCCTTCGGATTGGCCCGTTTTTGTGCCCCCGCCCTCTGTGGGAATCTGTTTTTTTACAAGTCAAATGACTCCTGTCAACGAGAGGTAGAAAGAGGGTCAGGGAGAGGGACCTAAAGAGTCCCTTTTCTTTTGGAAGGGGCGGTGATGAATGAGGCCCCGCACCACAACGAGACAACTGCTTCGTCATCCCCGGGACAGCCTCAGGACGAGATCGGAGACAAAGGGCCCCGCGTGGGCCCCCTCCGGCCCTCTGGAGCCCAAAGTGTCAACACGGCTAAAACACCGCAGGAAGGTCATTTTTCATATGCTAAAAAAAAAGGACGCTGAAGTAGAGAGGGAGAGATAGAGGGAGAGATGAAGAGATAGAGGGAAAGATAGAGTGAGAGATGGAGAGATAGAGGGAAAGATAGAGTGAGAGATGGAGAGATAACAACACAAAAGTAAGAGAGGGGGGAAACAACTCAGGCATTTATAAATGTACTGGTATCAGAGGGAATCACTTCCAAAAGTTACAATAAGCAAAATTTGATATCCCTAACAAACACGTTTATATATATATATATATATATATATATATATACATATACATATACACACACTGTATATATTTGTTATTATTATTTTTTTTTTTAAGGTGAGAAGTTGTACTTCTGCAGCCCAAAGTCAAAAGTGAACTGCACCTCTCCTGTCTACTCTGGAGGAAGCACAATTTCTCTTTTTTGTACAACATGTTGGTTTGTAGCCCTACTGAGCCCTCTATGGGCAGGCTGAATGCCTAGAGAGAGAGAGAGGATATACAGGAGGAGGTCTCCCTGGCAGAGTAGGGGGGGGGCGTATGTTTAGAGGTCCACACTTAAAAGGCCAATACGAGGTCACGGCTATTACAGTTTAATTGGTTAATGCGCACATTTATAACTCCAGTCAAACAAATTGAACGGAAATATCCCAGACACATGCATTAAGTGTGAACAAGAGCAAGGAACATTGTGTCATTGTATGTGGGAGTACGAGGAGATTGCTAAGTTCTAGAGGGGAGGTACTGCATGCAATATATAATATGCTGGACACAATTCTACCTCCACACCCTAAATTGTTTATACAAGGCATTTATCCAAATAATCCAATTTTCCGAAACAAAAAGAAAACAAGTATTACCATATTCGTGCTCCATGCTAAACGCCTCATAGTTTTATCATGGGAAAATGTAAGTAGACCGCACTTAGGTTAATGGCTTCAGAAGATGTCTTACTGCCTGTCAATGGAGAAAATCACGTACATTTTGAAGGGTAAGGGAGACATTTGATTCCATATGGGAACCCTTCATTCTCTTTATGGGAAATACGGATATGTCTGAAGCGCCAGGGGCTGAGGAAACGGGCAATGTTTAAGAGATGAGAGGTTGGGTATGAATAGAGAGGGGAATATCCTTTAATTTTCCTTCTTTTTTTATTATTATTTTCCTTTGCATCTGTGTATATCATATATATATATATATACACATTTTTTTTTTACTGTATATATATTTTTTTTCTGTACATTGTATTTAGATATTAATTCACAGCAATGTTTTGCCAACTGTGTTTTTTAATTTTGCCTTGATGTTTATTTGTTCTACCGTTGTTAAAAATCAATTAATACATTGTTCAAAAAAGTTACAATAAATCAGGCATCAGGGCTTATGTTCTAATACTGTTCGAAGGCCATGTGCTGGCATGGAGGAGAGTGTGAGTGTGTGTGTGTGTGTGTGTGTGTGTTAGTGTGTGTGCCCGAGTTGGCCAGACATTTACAGGGGAACATATGGACCAGTCAGACGCTGGCTTGTGGCCGGCTGATTGCTGACTGGCACACCTGAGGCTCCAAGGCCTGGCCTTTTCCCTGTGAAACGCTCCCAGCTACACGACCCACTGGAGGCGGGAACACTGGAGGAGAGAGAGTGGTGGGGCGGGTCGGAATGGAGGCACAGGAAAAGCTATTATCACAGAGTTACGGAGGCAGAATGAAAGAGCTCTACCTCTATACTAGACAGTGGCCGTGACAACACTGAAGATGGTCCTGGAGTCTAACCAAGGGGAGGGAGAGGACGGGAGACGACCCTGAAAACAGGGGGAGGAGGAAAAGGAAGAATGCAGGAGACGGAGAGGACTGAGGGAGAAAAGAGCGAGAGGATCAAAAGAGAGGTGAGGCCAGGAATGAAGAGAGGGCGAGAAGAGGAGGGGGGGATTAAAACGGCAGGGACCAGAGAAAGGGTCACAGGGTCAACACTGATGAGGAAAACATTCGTTGCTGCGTGACCTTTAACTCTCCGGCTGATTGCGGGACAAGTTGCTGCTGCCGCCTTCTCAATCGCCGACGAACACACGGGGAATAGCGTAGGAGTAAGAAAAAAAAAAAGTCCATGCGCAAACATTTAACCAAGTTAACGAGTAAATACACAAGTAATAATCCTCTGTAGTTCATAGTAGAATAACATCAGCATTAGGACAAGACCTGATATTCTTGGTCAGACTGCGAGGGCTAACCTCTTTATGTCGTAAGCTGTTTACTCAGCCAACACACACAGACACACACACACGCACGCACGCACGCACGCACGCACGCACGCACGCACGCACGCACGCACGCACCCACGCACAAGGAGACCGGCAATCAAGAAATAACGGGATATCAGAAAAAGCCTGAGGGGTGAATACATCGGTTGACCTATGACGTTGGTCCAATCATATTGAGCATGTATTAACCGCTCTCTGTAAAGATGCCAGTGCGTTCACCTAGTCAGCTACCCGGCCATCCAAACAACCCAGTCAGTCAGCCAACTAGCGATCGAGTGGGAGAATGACGAGCCAAGCTCGAACCGCTTTGCAAGACAGAGCCATGTCTCACCTAGTTAGCTACTTAGTCAGCATGTCAGCCAAAGAAGCAGCCAGCAAGCCAGTTGCTTAGTCAGTAGGCAAACTAACTAAGTAACCAGCCAGCCAGCCAGCCAGCCAGCCAGCCAGGATCCTGTATTACACAGTTTCCTTTCAGCTAATAGGTTGGATGATGCTCCAGTCATCTTTTGCACACTTTCACATCGTTCAAATTTGTATTATTTCTATATATATATATAAAAGGATAAATAAAATATCATGGTTTTGGAGGACTTCCGAATCATAGGCCTCCTTTTCAAAGCTCCGAGAACAACCAAAAACAGCAAGGTCACAGCCAAACATGGCGCTGCGTTCCGAGCCGTGCCCAGGGGAAACACACCACTGCACAGCTTCCAAAACAAAAGCCAAACCAAAAAAAGACACGTGGCCGGAGCTGTTGGCACGCGAAGCCTGGCGAAGAAACATTGTGTGATCGAACACGCATAACTCGCACGTTGTTGCTAAGCTAGGGGGTTCATCCAAAGCAACCGGATTGATTTCGAGAATCAACCAGCCTCGAGGATCCCCCCCCCCCCCCCTGGCTTAATTTCACCTCAGGCTGAAAAGAATGAAGGAGAAAAAAAACACAGGTCATCATCCACTGCCCTTCCTTTATTATTCATCATGACGGAGCAACAGGTCGGTATCTGTACGCAGACGCACGCATCTAAACACACAAAGCCTCGCGGGATTGTACAAGCAGGGGTTGCGAGGGGGGAGAGAGAGCGAGAGAGCGAGAGAGAGAGAGAGAGAGAGAGAGAGAGAGAGAGAAGGTGCAAAAAAAAAAAAAAAACGATGTTTAATTCATGAAAGCAATTAAATAGTGGGAGTCAGTTTGGCTAGTGGTGATGGGAGACGGAGGAAGAGAGGAAGAGAGGAAGGGCCTGAAGGAGACGTCAACAAGGAGGCCATTCTGGTCAACTTGTTTGGGTTGTGCTACACCTGTTCTACCTAAAAAGAAAAAGTTACCTTAACAAGCTAATGGCACATTTAATACTTCCACGATGTCACTTTGTCATTTTGTCGGGCAATCCTTATCGGAACGTTTGCATGAAACTCAAGTTCGAAAAAATAAAAAATAAAAACGTTCGGGGTTTGCTCAGAGGCACAGCGGCCCGAGACGCTGGCTAGGGGGAATACGGTGCACCACGAGAAACGTGACTACACGGTTCACCGCGGGTCCGTGCTCACTCCGTTTCCTGTACTCTCTCCTCGGCGTAATATCTCAAGTGAAAGCATTTGAAGTATCAAAACACAAAATGTTCCTTCCTGGATCTCATGTGGCCTGGCAGCAAGCTTGAAAGTGCTGTCTGGTTTATTTAGAAAAAGGCAAAGTTATGTAAGAGGACGGGGGAAGGTTTAGTTTTCCCGGCCGTTCCCTAAATGTGGTTGGGACTAAGTCTCCATTACAGGGGCACAGCTAATACCGCACCATGTCTGTTTTGTACTACTCCACTCTCCTCCTCTCCTCTCCATTCCTCCTATATGTATTCCCTCTCTTAAATTCTTCTCTCACTCAAAGAGACCAGATAGAATAAAAATAAATAAAAAATAAAGATAATCGTGAAGGTTTTTTTTCCCCCCTCCATAACATAACCAGAGGCCTGACAGCCCGACTTGAGGGCTCGATTCACTAATGCCCTCGTCGTATGGCTAATGGAGTAGCCAGTGACCGTGGCGAGACCCACCTAATTGTGTTAGGGGCTAAGGCGGACATAATTGCTGCCCTCCGTAGGCAGGGGGGCTTCCTAACGCAGCGAGAGGGGCCCGTGGTCCAAGCCGGTACCGACTCCTTAAATCCAATGAAGTGATGCGAGGCGGCTACATTTGATGCTATGAACCTGGATGGGAATTGACAGAGCGGAATCGCGGGTGACGCAGACCGTAACCAAAGCGTGCTGAGGCAAGATGAAAGAGGGAGGGAAAGAAAGGGGGGAGAGAGAGCGAGAGAGAGAGAGAGAGAGAGAGAGAGAGGTACAAGTGTTTCCTCTAGGATTTATTTTTTGTAGCGGGGGTGGGGGGGTGGTTGTACCTGGGTTGTGTGCACGTTGCTTATTTAATATCTATTGGTTATTACAAAATATAAAATAAAATGGCACCTGACTGCAAAACTAACTTTAGAACATATTTATTTACTATCTTTTAAATCATACATAATGCCTCTGACCCACTACTTGCATAGCACATTGAATATTTTCCTGAGCGGCAAGGTTTGCAGCCTGGCTTAACATTCCTTTTTTTTTTTTTTTAAGAAGAGCTCTGGGATCTGTCAAGGGAAACTCGCCCAGAGGTGGTCCGTTGATGCTCAGTCGCGTGCTCGGAGCAGAGCCTCTCCCGACTGTCTACTGGTTTAAAGCTGCTAGGGGCAGTTTCCTGTGGTAGGGGGATTTGGCGACCTCTACCGTTGGCTGCGGTGTGATTACTTTCCCTGACCGTCGCAAAGACGACGTGCAGGGGGTATGCGGTCACTGCGTCTCGCTAACGAGATCAAAGACTAGACTCCAAGTATGATATTCACTTCCTGACTTAGTGGCGCGCTTCCTTGAGCAATTCGTCACAGTTTCGTGGGAGATCACGCCCGGCGGCAGACAACGTTTGTACTGAATATTGAGACTTCAAGAGGACTGATCTGAACAGCTTTCTTTTCACTTTCCCATAGACATTATAATGTACAAACCGTAGAAAGGTATTGATAATCCATTTATACAAAAGAAGTTGCTTATAGTGGCTTTAATAAGGTTACATTTGTGAATAAGTAGATAACTCTCACATCACAAATGTTTGATCACCCAACCAGTTAGAAAATTCAAATACTCTAGGAGCCACCACTAAAGTTCCATTTTTAACTAGAAGGCATTGCTTATGATAAAAAACGTAGGTTCTGTTCTATGGTCTCGGTCTTTGAGCCACTTCCGACCCTAGATAAAAACAAAGTAACGTTACCCGGCTAGCTTCCTCAACCTGTGCCCTGTTTGTCACTTTGCCTGGGGAGAAAATGCTGTACTTGTGCTGCTGTTTATTTGATTGTCATCAGTTCGCGATAGCAGCACGGTGGCTCAGTGGTTAGCACTGTTGCCTCACAGCAAGAAGGTCCTGGGTTCAATCCCAACCTGACCCAAGGGCCTTTCTGTGTGGAGTTTGCATGTTCTCCCCGTGTTCGCGTAGGTTTCCTCCCACAGTCCAAAAACATGCAGGTTAATTGGTGACTCTAAATGGCCCGTAGGTGTGAATGTGAGTGTGAGTTGTTGTCTGTCCCTATGTGTCAGCCCTGTGATGGACTGGCGACCTGTCCTGGGTGTACCCTGCCTCTCGCCCTGTGTCGGCTGGGATAGGCTCCAGCCCCCCCCCGCGACCCTACAAAGGATAAGTGGTGTAGCTAATGGATGGATGAAATTCGCGATACCGTTTGCTTGGCTGACTGACGTCCTGACTTGTTCCAGTTGAGCAAAGTGGATGAAAGCATGACCTTTCACTTGAGTAATTGCGATTTCATAGAATCCTGAAGCCATGGCGGCATAATTTTGCACAGCAGAATGTACATAGGTAAACACTGGGTACTGGGTACTGACAAGTTATAAAGTCAGACAGCACCCTTTGACACGCAACGCCCTCTGGCTGTAAGCCTTGAGGACCTGAGTGAAGGCACGCCAGGTAAAGTAACTGCGGACAGGAGGACGGGCTGGGGGTCGGGGGGGGGTCTGAGCAGAGAAAGAAAACAGAAAGGATCAAAGGAGGGAAGGGAAGACGTGTGTAAGCGAGAGAGGGAGAGAATGAAGCAGAGGGGAGCCGCAGAAAGGGAATGAGAGGGAGGAGAAAAGGAGGGAGGGAGGGAGGGGAAGGTGGTATGAAATCCAGCTCTTCTTTCAGGGGGGCTACCTGCGTGCCACAGAGTGTGTCTGGGTCTCTCTGGCTGTTGGCGATTATCTGTCTGCGCACTCCTCTACGCATCTCCATTTCCTTACCCCCTTTTTAAATATCACTCCCCATGCTGCCGTCCTGCCGATTTGTTTTTTTGGTTAGCTTTGCTTTTATGCCTATGTCATCCTAGCTCCCTATGTCTTCGGGGTTCGTGAAGATCGGTGCCAGGCAGACGTGTCGTGAGTGTGTAAGCAGTCAGCCAAAGGACGAGGTGATGTTTCTGCGGTGGACAAAACGGACCATCTGCCACTCGATACTCGAGATTCACGCGTAATTGCACGCAGAGTGAATTTTGCTTGGCGGAACGCCACCAAACATCAATAGGCAGAGAGGCAGCGGCGGGCTTCGCTTCAAAGTTCCCAGAAACCTCAGTCTATTTAAGAGTGAGAAAACACGGCAGAAAAATGTTCCAACTACGCTGCTTTGATGATAAATCCCCACTATGGCTCTTGAGCATGAAGTGGTGACCCGTCACCAAATTGGAATACGAGAGGCTACAGAAAAAAAAAAACTCGTATTTATTTTCTACCACACTGGAGGAATTGAGATGGTTCAATTCTAGACGTTCGTATTCTTTAAGCAGACAAGGAACGTCTCACAGATGTTCCTAGACGTCCTTTCTTCTGAAGGGCTGAGAGTTTTTCTTCCCGGAGCAGCACAACCGCGTTTTCGTAAGACGTTGCCAGGGCGACGCCGTTTGTTCACCCCCTCAGGCCGCCAATCATAACAACCCGTGCAGTGACCCACCGCGACTTTCCAAGGCTCACACTAGGAAGTAGCACCCTGTCACAACCAATGTCCGAGTCACATTTCCCCGACGCAATCAACCAGGCCTCGTTAACGCAAGGGAACGGGCAGGAAGTGGCAGGGTTGGCAAAGGGACACGGCAGTCCTTCCCGGGCTTAACACAGGGAGCGGAGGGAGAGACGGGGGTAGTTGTGAGAAACACTGAGGGCAGATAGTGGGGTATGGGGAGTGCTTGTCTCTTCCAGCCTGGAAGGTAATAACTCAGAGGCTGGCTGGGGTGACAGGGGTGGCCCCCAGGCACTAATAGGATTGGCGGCCCACGGAGGACCTCCAGTCAGAGGGCCCGTGTCTGGTACCTCCCTCCACTGACCCTTCCACTCCTTTTGCATCGCCATGGGGGTCACACACACACACACACACACACACACACACACACACACACACACACACACACACACACACACACACACACACACACACACACACACACACACACACACACACACACACACACACACACACACACACACACACACACACACACACAGCCAATGGAAAGAACAGAGAAACCTGAACCATGACATTTTTTAGGTCTTGGACAAAACGACTGACAGGTTTTTCCATTGCCTGTCACCGAGGCAATGATGTTACCGGCTTAGGTTTTGTTTGCCACTTTGACATTGCTACTGAGTTCAGTTGATTTAAATAGGCTGTCATCTACACAGTTTGACTCTGTGGCTCTGAGCTCTGGAGAAAAAAAAAGAAGGGTCCGGTATCTTCTAGTGGTAATTAACCAGCTGAGGCAGAAGCTTGTCTTTGTAGTTTCATCAAAAGACTTAGGACTACAAAAAATGTATCGGAAAAACTTTGATAAGTGTAACACGACCGTGCATAATTCCAACAATGCTTAAATCTATCGTGATCCTCACATATCTCATCAAAGCGCCCTTTTATCACTGATAATATTATCATAAAGAGACAGACGCCTCCTTTTATCCTTTGCTCTTCCAGAGCGAGTTCAATCCCTCCTCTGGCTAGCTCCAAAAGGCTAAACATTCACCACCACACCCTGTAATCCCTCCAGAAACACCATATGCATATTAATCTTCATACAATGAATGAAGGACGTGTATGAATGTCGAAAATAATTATTTGGCTATCCCTCCAACCACCCACACGTTTCTCTCTTGGTGTGCACGTCCGCCACGTCCTACACTGTGTGGTGCATCTGTCTCTCCTGACACCTACAGCCAGAGATGTATCTGAGACCAGGGGCGAAACTCTCTTCCTCAAGCTGGGATCCTAGCCGTTTGCCCTGGTGGAGGTAGACCTCAGACTCTCTCTCTCTCTCACGCACGCACGCATGCACACACACAGGCATCTACATTCATTTATACAAACGTACACATTCTCCGTTTGGAAGAAAATGCTTCCCCTGGGGACCTCGACATAAGATAAACAAACCTTTCTGGCAAGGAGAGAGAGGGAAGGAGAGAGAGAGAGAGAGAGAGAGAGAGAGAGAGAGAGAGAGAGAGAGAGAGAGAGAAGACGGAGAGAGCGAGTGAAATAAAGAGGGACAAAAGAGAATGTGTGCGCCCAGGAAAAGCACTCTCCACTTCTAAGTGCCAGGGCCGGATGATAAACTGGAGTAGTAGATTATTGAACACCTGCTCTGCCCGAGCGGGGCCCTGTTTCCTCAAACGATAGTCTCACTTTCTTTTCTCTACACCGTGGCGCCTGTACACGCATGGCTTTCAAGTCCATTCTGTCGTGGTGGCTGTTCGGCTTGCGTCTGCGAGTATCGTTGCTGCTGTTGCCGTGGCTGTTGTTGTTGCTGTTGTTGTTGTGCTTTCGGTTTGGTCGAATGACTCCCACGCACGTCTCAGGTGTTGACCGGAGCCGGGGGCGGGGGGGCTTCAAAGTTTAGGGCAGCAAATCTTTCAGGAGGCCTGGAAGCAGCGGAGGGGAGAAGCAAAGGCCCCAGGACCCCAAACAGGATCCTCGCTCGGATTTCTCACTTCTGAAGCTGTGAGTAATTGGGTGTTTGGGTGTTATATTTTTTCAGGTGCTTCGTTTGTTTTTTTGTTATTCCGGCTTAAGCCCCAATCGACAGCCCTTCTGTTTATAGGAAATTCTTGTACTGTCAAACAATTACGGTTGGGTTTAACTTGCATGGTGTCCAGCTGAAAAGGGTGTTATGCTGGAAGATGGGGCTGTTTCCTACTCGCCTGACCTTTGGGGCCTAAAGGTCATCGTGCATATCTGGCTACAACTCTACAATGCATGTATTTATTTAAAGCCTTATTTGTTTTGGCTAGAGTGAGCTACCCAAGTCATCTAATGCATCAGTTTGTTCATATGTTCGAGGCAACTGGGACAAAAAAAAGTTGAGTTATTAAAGTTTATTATTACGTTATAAATCGGCTTGTGCATGAATAAAAAATATTCTGCCATTTATTTCATTCTAGTTTTCTGTTTGTGTGCTTTGCAAGGGTTTTTGCATAGACTATTCAAGGGGCTGATAGCGTAGGAAAAAACGCATGAGACAGAAGAGGATAGTAGGAATTCAAGAATTTGTGTGTGTGTGTGTGTGTGTGTGTGTGTGTGTGTGTGTGTGTGTGTGTGTGTGTGTGTGTGTGACTACTCTGGTTTGATCACAATGACCCTTAACCTCCTTCCTGGTACTCTTGCTCTCTTCTCTCTTTCACCCCATTGCATTCACGTCTTACTCCCTCCATCCCTGCCTCCCTCGCTCCTTCCTCACTCCCTCCATCCCTGTTTCCCTCCCTCCCCCCTTAATTGCTCCTCCTTCACTCCCTCCATCCCTGCCTCCCTCACTACTCATTTCTCTAAATGCCTTTCAGTCTTTCATCAGACGTACGCAAACAGACACAGACACCACACGCACACTGAAAACCAATCCACGGTTCCCCTCAGGTAAACAAACAGCAAGGCCCCCTATAGGTCAGCTCCACAGACTGTCAGCGGTGACAATGCAGGTGAGCCGTTGGCGACGGCCGTAGCCGACCGGACTGTGTCCCTGGGCGGGTTTTGAGGACAGAGGTGTGAGTCGTGTGTGCTCTGCTTTCTCAGGTGACGCCACAGATTCCGTGTTTTTGACGGACTGTTTCTTTGAGCCCGCGAGCAAAAATAGAAGCAAAGCAAAAAAAAAAAGAAACATTGCAAAAAAATATTCTTTTGGTAAGAAAGATCAATGAACAGACGGATCCACGGGGGGGGGGGGGGAGGGTTGAAGAATGCCTTACTTTAGTTCCACATAAGAGCCAGCTATTCTCCTGTCTGCAGGAATATCACCCCCACGGTGTTCTTCTCCGTGGCAACGGGCGGACTTTGAAGTCCCCCGCACAGCCGTAACAGACAGACATCGCTTAGAAGTTGCCACCCGTTTTCCCATTTTCTTCTTTCCAGACGTCTTTCAGGCTGCGTCCGCCTCCTTATCTCGGCGGTTCCCGACGCAAACGGAAGATTTAGTCGGGAAAATGAGGACGCGGGCGATCAGCAATAAGCATGTCACGTGTGCGGCTCAAGGACAGCGGTGTTTGGACGGTGTGTGGTGTACACGGCGAGGGTACGGGGAAAGGTGGGCAGCTCCACGTGGGACTCGCCGCCACGGGGAACGAGATCAAGGTTTGAACGCAAGCCACACCCTTTTAGATGAACTGGTGGGTTTAGATAGCTGGAACACTGGTGGGTTTAGATAGCTGGAACACTGGTGGGTTTAGATAGCTGGAACACTGGTGGGTTTAGATAGCTGGAACACTGGTGGGTTTAGATAGCTGGAACACTGGTGGGTTTAGATAGCTGGAACACTGGTGGGTTTAGATAGCTGGAACACTGGTGGGTTTAGATAGCTGGAACACTGGTGGGTTTAGATAGCTGGAACACTGGTGGGTTTAGATAGCTGGAACACTGAGTGTGTCAAATAAAGACAAGATGATGGCAGAGAGAGAGAGAGAGAGAGAGAGAGAGAGAGAGAGAGAGAGAGAGAGAGAGAGAGAGAGAGAGAGAGAGAGACAGATAGAGAGATAGAGAGATAGATAGATAGAAGGAAATTAAGAAAGAAAGAAAGAAAGAAAGGCAGGGAAAAATGGTGAAGATAGAGAAGCGCTTTGAGAAGAAGATAAAGAGAGAGAGCCAGGAGTCAGTCTGAACGGAATGGAGTCAGATCAGCACCATGGACAGCTCTGCTCTGTTGAGATATCTAAAACCTCAAAGTCAGATCAGCACTACGGAGAGCTCTGCTATGGTCACACTGACTCCTACAAATCACACAGTCAGATCAGCACCATGGACAGCTCTGCTCTGTTGAGATATCTAAAACCTCAAAGTCAGATCAGCCCTACGGAGAGCTCTGCTATGGTCACACTGACTCCTACAAATCACACAGTCAGATCAGCACCATGGACAGCTCTGCTCTGTTGAGATATCTAAAACCTCAAAGTCAGATCAGCACTACGGAGAGCTCTGCTATGGTCACACTGACTCCTACAAATCACATAGTCAGATCAGCACCATGGACAGCACTACTCTGTTCAAACTGACTCCTACAAACCACATAGTCTGAACAGAGTAGCGCTGTCCATGGCGCTGATCTGGCTATGTGGTTTGTAGGAGTCAGTCTGAACAGAGTAGCGCTGTCCATGGCGCTGATCTGGCTGAGTCCTACAAATCACATAGTCAGATCAGCACCACGGAGGGCTCTGCTATGTTGAAACTGACTCCTACAAACCACATAGTCAGATCAGCACCATGGGCAGCGCTACTCTGCTCAGACTGAGTCCTACAAACCACACAGAAAGATCAGCACCATGGACAGCTCTACTCTGGTCAGAATGACTCCTACAAACCACAGCACTGCTCTGCTCTGCTTTCTGTTGAGATACACCCCTGCTAACCACAGGATGAAATTAAAGAGCGCTTTAAAAGCTTACATCACATTTGCACAACGGACCATAAGAAGCAGGAGGTAGTAGTTGGCATGGCTCTATCACTTCTTCCCTCCTTCCCTCCCTCCCTCCCTCCCTCGTGGATGTGGACCATAAATAGAGCATGAACTGGAACAGAGGAGTCTAGATCAATGGGCTTGGTGAACAGGCACGTGGGGGAGACAGAGAGGAGTCTAGATCAATGGGCTTGGTGAACAGGCACGTGGGGGAGACGGAGAGCAGTCTAGATCAATGGGCTTGGTGAACAGGCACGTGGGGGAGACAGAGAGGAGGCGGAGGGGAAGGGGAGGGAGTGTTCCTTCACAAATACGAGACTCAGCTCAATTACCCGGCTCTCTGCCTCTGATGAATGATTTCTGTTGCTGGGGTGACGAGCGGAGACCCGCGCTCTTTAACTTGGAGGGAGGGAGGGAGGGAGGGAGATGTAAGCAGCTGTGGAGTTGAGCACGCAGCGTGGGTGAGGTCACTCCAAGGTCAAACGTGTGTAATGTATCAGCGAGGCGTCGCACGACGTGGGCGGGATGTCAAGCTGGGTTCGAGCGTAGGTGTGCGTTCGCCTGCGTGCCACTGTTGCTGCGATATGGTTGAGAGGCTGTGAGTGTGTGTGTGTGTGTGTGTGTGTGTGTGTGTGTGTGTGTGTAATCTTTTTCCCCCCAGTGTAAGCCATTTCCAAATTGGCCTCCTGTATTATTCTAGCGCTGACCTCTGGAAACGAGCCCAACCTGAGCTTCGACAAACAACCCACCCCCCCCGTGTCCCGGTCACATGACGCGGCGGGGGAAATGGAATTGAATCATAACCGCCTGATAAGACTGAGGCTCCGCGGTCGCCGCGGTGATCAATCACGCCGTCCAATGACAGCGTTCTTTGTTTATCTAATTAGCCGCTGGAGAATCGTTCCGATCCGGCATTTGTTTTGTGTCCGCCACCTCCCTCCCCGGTGCTGTGACGGCCCTGATCGTAACCCAGCGTCGCTCGCGTTGCCAGGCAGGGAGACCCGCTCCGGAACAACGATAGGGCATGTGAGATTAGACATGCAGTCTCACACAGAGGGACGGACACACAGAGCAAACACACTCGCCAAGACGGAGCCTGATAAAAACACACACGCACACACAAACGCAGGCACATTTACGCACACACACACACGCACGCACATTTATACACACACATAAATCCCACACACACACGCAGGCACACTTATGCGCAAACACAAATCCCGCACACACACTCGCACATTTACGCGCACATTTATACGTACACACAAATCCCACACACACACATTTACGCACATACACGTTCCACACACGCACACAAATCACACACACACACACACGCAGGCACATTTACGCACTCACACAACCCCCCCCCCCACCCCCCCCACCCCCCCCCCCACACACACACACGCAGGTACATTTACGCGCACACACAAATACCCCACACACACACACATACATGGGGCTAAATCTATGGTAATGGAGTTTCATGGCCCGGGAGTCTCTTTCCCAAGAGGACAGACATATCTATTCCATCTTCCTCTTCCTCGTTCCGGTTCCTACCTCCTCGCTCCCGTCGACTCCCTCACCGCCTCCTCCCTCACCGCCTCCCACTAGACAGCAGGAGGTGGAGAGGAGGCCTTACCTCCTCATTAACCTCCTCCCAATTAAAAACACACATCGTGATAGGCAGTGGAGATGGGAGCTGCTTAGGTGCACGTAGGGAAATGAGACGTGCAGTGCTGGACTCCACCACAGCCAGGAAGAGGAGGAAGAGAAGGACGAGGAGGAAGGAAAACGTCCCTTCCTTCCCAAGCTTAATTCCTGGAAACCTAACAGAAATGGAACGGCGTTGGCATTTCTATCAGGCGCTGATTCACTAGACTCATATCCCTACACCAACACACACACACACACACACACACACACATACGCGCACCTGCACACGCACACGCACACGTGCACGCGCACACGCACGCACACACACACACACACACACACACACAAACACACATCCACGCACGTTAAAAGTGATGAGGCTGCGATGTGTAAAATGTAAGAAATGCACACAGGCATAAACAAGCAGGTCTTCATATTCCAGGGTCAGCCTCATTTTGTCCACCCATAAAGAGTGCCCAGTAAGCCAATCCTCTAGCTCTCCCAGCCCCATGTGACCTGTGACCCTGTCTGCATCACACCTACGGTTCGTCACGAGGCAATCCCAGAGCTCTGAGGAAGAGCCTAATGAAGATATCGAAACCATAGGGTTCTGTCAAATACAAAATCTAATTTATTATAGAAAGTTTATAAAACAACAACAACAACAGCAACAAACGTGACGGAGTAAACAAAGCCACAGAGGTGCGGAGGGAATGAGACCAAGCACACACGCAACAGTGGGAAAGAGACGGATCCGAGGGGAGGCAGAGAGGAATGAGGTGACGGAGGGCGGATCCATTTGTCATCATGCTCGGAGTTATGAATGTATTAAAGAAGGTCTTGCATGAGCAATCAACGGTAAACAAATATTTATTTGCATACATAATATATACTGTATATATATATATACACACACACACACACACACACACACACACACACACACATCGGGATCAGCGACTGATGCAATTTATCAAAAAAGTTAGGACAAAATATTAGCAACAAAAAAAACACTCCAGTCTCGCCATGGTGATCAGAGAAGACCTTCACGTTCAAATTGTTTGGGGGGTTTCTTTCAAAATAAAACCATCCATCAAATTGTAAAGGGATGGAAACGTACAAAGCTGCTACCACGCATAGTAATGGCAGGATCCCATAATGGGAAAACCATCACTTTCTTCATGGGAAAAGGGTTGTTTGTGTGAAAGTAACACAAGTGATCCAACTGCAGATTGCTTGGGGGGATTAACTTGACACCACCTTCAAACCCCTGCCAGACATAAGGTTCAGCGGGGCAGATTACCTTCCGCACATTAAACAAAGGTGTAAACAAAGAGGGGGGTCATAGGAACCGAATGAGGTGTTATTCCAAAACAACGGGGGGTGAATATGAGGGGCGTCGGGGTGAACACAAGGCGTCCGGCTTTCCTCCGTCAACAAAAACACCCCATCAACAAAAACATCAACACTTGTTCCGCCGAAACGTTTCCCAGCCGCTTGGCACGCCTCGAGGTCAAATCCCCGACGCGGATAAGAGCTCCCGACGCACAGCCATGGCTCACAGGGGCCCCCTGGTGGCCGACGTCGGTGTGCGACCCGGGTTCTCCGAGGCTCCCTTACGGCGGGCTCCGAGGCGGCGCGCAGGAAAAGCGCCACCTGTCCAATGAACGTCCCGCTCTGCTCCGGCCCAGCCCATCCCGGCTTTGTTCCGGAAGTCGTCTCCGGCTCACGAAATGCTCCCGTTGTTTTTTGACGGACGGTGTGAAGAAGAAAGGAAAGGGAAAAACAAGAAACGCCCCGTGTCTGCCGGCGCCTTTGGAGAGGAGACGTGTTCACTTAGTGGGGCGACACCGGCGGTGTGCCGTCAACGCCGCGCCGGTTCATCTGAGACACGAGAAAAGGGCACGCATACAAAAAAGACTTCCAAAGGAGAGACGCGGTTCGCTTATAATCGTCGGTTCGCTTGAAAAGGGTCGTCAAGGAGACAGCGGGGGACTGTCAGCCAATGAGCTGGCTCAATAACATGTTCCCCTGCGTTGTGATTCTGATTGGACAGTTGAACAAAGCCGAAATTAGGTCACAGACAGCTTGTATGATGAAGCTAACAAAAGCTACGCGGTGACTACTCCATCGTTGGTGATGTAACGATGGCAAAAAGAAAAAAGGAAGGGCTCCTTAGTTCATCGGTGGTTTTACATTATGGCAGTTTGGGTTTAGGTCCCAGGACCTTATTTGGTCAAATGCCCTTCTTGGCACTTTCCCCTCTTTCCCCTCTTTCCTGTGAATCCGTCAGTATCACCACCACAAACACACCCGAATAGAGACAAAATAGATACAGGATCACTCCGAAAGCTGAGTCACACAAAGAGCAAGGCATCGAGGAAAAAAAGGTGTGAAGTCCATCTCTCTGGTAGACTGCCATGGTGTACCCACGGATACGTCTCCAGGCCTGCGTCTGGTGGATCCACGTTTAAGCCAGGCTAACACTCTGACAAGTGTGTGTGTGGGGGGGTTTGTGACAAAACATTTCACGGAACTTTGGACAACCGGTTGCTAAGTGACCACGTTGGCCCGGACCTGGTGAGTTTCGAATAGGACTTCCTCGTTCTGTTCCCCCAAAAACTCCTCTTTCAAAATCATCCAATCCGACCGCACCCAACGCACCTTCCCGTGAGATCCACATTGACATGTGTACTTTCCTTTGTGTTTTTGTATGTTTAGTACCTTTTGAAAACTTTCATTTTCAAAGTTAGAAACTTCTGGGAAAAAGGGGGACTCACAGGTGATGCAGACGAGCAGTCCTCGGAGCAGCATCTCACAGGGCCCCTTCCAGCTCTCCCGGAGACGAGCCCGGAGGGGCGGGAGAAGGATCTCCGCCGGGACAAAGAATTGGATGGCAAAGCTGACAAACACCCCGAACGAGTAGAGGATCTTCACCATCTGATTGGTCCTGCAGAGAAAAAGAGAAAGAAAGAGAGAGAGAAAGAGAGAGAGAAAGAGAGAAAAAAAGAAATAAATGTTTATTTATTTTTTATTCTTAAACTGTCAGTTTATTTACAGTCTTTCAGAAACATGGAACGGTTTTTCAAAATCTCAGCTTGATCTTTCTAATAACCACCAGACTGCTGATCAAAATGTGAGTATGAGAGTGCCATCTTCATGCACCGTGCAAAGCACCTCCCCCAGCCCCCATATCAACATAAATCCATCCATATTGTCCAAAAGTTTAAAGTACGCATGTTCAACCCGGAGACGGGACGCCATCAGTCCCTTCAACATCTGAACAGAGTCTACTGAGCATAGACCTTCTGCCCGCTTCTTCCTCGTTTTCCAGATAGCAATTTTTGCCGTGCCTGAAATGTAATTGATCATTGTATGCACTTGCTTCTTTCTAACAGAATACCTTGGACCAAAAATAAACAAAGGAAAAGAAAACACCTCCCCAAGCCGCTCATACCACCTCCCTAGCAGCTCAAACAGCCACCCTAATCTCCGACACTGTACAAACAAATGCGACAGTGTTTCTGGTTCAGAGCAGAACAAACACCCCTCCCCATTCGCTGGATCCAAGTGTGCCAGATGTCTGTTGGTAGCTATTGCCCCATGTGTTATCCTCCACTGGAGGTCGGCTGTCCTTTTCTCCAAAGGAGGCTTGTATAAGGACCGCCAGCAGCCCTTTGGGGAAGCATCCGAACCAAAGAACTCACCCCACCTTGACTCCTTCATTCCTGCCAGGGAGCGCAGGTGTAGCACTTTAACACATGTGTGGTATAATGTCTTTTTCCCCATTTGCTCAAACTCCTCAACCTCCAGGATTGAAAGAGATAGCACTGACCCTTCCTCCTCCTGCCAATCCCCAACTGCTGGGGCAACCTTCAGGGAGGGAAAAACGTATTCATAGTCAACATCCCACTGCTCCGCCAGTGTGGGGTTTTCCACAAACCCTCTGAGTGGCACTGGCAAGGATGCGCACACCTCCGCCTCCATCTGCCTGTGTGTGTTGCTGGTGCTGTCTGTCTCTGTGTGGCTGGTGCTATCTGTGTGTGTGTGTGTGTGTGTGTGTGTGTGTGTGTGTCTGTGTGCGTGTAGGTTGTCCCCTTGGGCCGTGGCGGCTAAATAAATACGGTGCTAAGAGAGCAGGGAGGGGGCCGCCGCCTGACGACCCCCTGCCTCTCCCCCCCGGGGAGACGGCAGAGAGTCCATCTACACCCCGCTGGTGTGCGACACGTTTCTCAGCATGAGCCCCGACCGACCAACCGCATGGGGTGGGGGGGGGGGGTGGGGGGGGTGAGAGTGTGTGAGCGAGCGCAGGTGAAAGACCGGTCAAGTATGAAAAGGACTGTTCGCTGTGGAGTGAGATGGCGCACGGTCAATGGCGGATGTAAGTGTGTGTCGGCGGGTGAAAAAGAGAGAGAGCGCGTTGATATCTGCGTCCGAGAGAGAGAGAGAGAGAGAAAGAGAGAGAGAGAGAGAGAGAGAGAGAGAGAGACTGTTATGGCGTGAGAGAGAGAGAGGGAGAGACTGTTATGGCGTGAGAGAGAGAGAGAGAGAGAGAGAGAGAGAGAGAGAGAGAGAGAGAGAGAGAGAGAGAGAGAGAGAGAGACAGACGGTTATGGCGTGAGAGAGAGAAAGAGAGAGAGACTGTTATGGCGTGAGAGAGAGAGAGAGAGAGAGAGAGAGAGAGAGAGAGAGAGAGAGAGAGAGAGAGAGAGAGAGAGAGAGAGAGAGAGAGAGACAGACGGTTATGGTGTGAGAGAGAGAGAGAGAGAGAGAGAGAGAGAGAGACAGACGGTTATGGCGTGAGAGAAAGAGAGATAGAGAGAGAGAGAGAGAGAGAGACAGACGGTTATGGCGTGAGAGAGCGGGTAAGTGTGTGTCGGCGTTCACATGACGGAGTGCGCTTGTGATAAGTGTCGGAGGTAGAGGAGGCAGAGGAGGAAGAGAGAGAGACGAGTGGGGAGACACTAAACAACCGGAGCTGAAGGAGCACAAGGTGAATAGGATTTCTGACGCAGTGTCGCCGTGACAGCAAAACCGAGGTGACACCCAGGCGTCAACCATAATTCATCATAATCCATAGAGGAGAAAGGTTCAGAGGAAAAACTTCCTTCGCTAAGTTCCTGCACTAGCTGGGCAAACTAAAAAACGTGTTCCTGTTGCTGAATTCACTTAAATCCCATCGAGGGATTGTTCTTTTCAATAGTAAAAACTTTGATGAAATGAAGAAGTCCATTGGAGTTGATGTGAATGACCCCACTAGCAGACACCAAAGGGCTGTCTTTACATAAGCCAATCATGTTGTAACAGTAACAGATGGGCAATGATGAACAAAGAGATGGGGGGGCGGGGGGGGGGGGGGGGGGTCGTATGGGTCAAGTTCAAACTAGTGATGTGGGTAAGAGGTTCATATGGGCCACATTAGAGGGGTCTGAATCCCCGTTATACAGAGATATGAGGGGCAAGAAGAGGTTTGAATCCCCGTTATACAGAGGAGATGAGGGGCAAGGAGAGGTTTGAATCCCCGTTACACAGAGATATGAGGGTAGGGGGGGTGAATCCCCGTTACACAGAGATATGAGGGTAGGGGGGGGTGAATCCCCGTTACACAGAGATATGAGGGGCAAGGGAAGACCATTAGAGAAAGCTCAGAGGCCACTGGCAGCCTGTTAAGGTGAACGACAGAAGGAGGAAGAAGAGGAGAAACAAAGGAGCGAGGGAGCGCGGGGAGAGCAAGCCCTTGATCCCCTCGGCGGCACCAGCAGGGCCAGATACAGACAGCGGGGACCCCTGGCTCCTTCCTGAACGGCCTTGGTGGAGCCACACACCCGGTGCGGTCGCACGCTCCCGTGCCCTCCTCCTCCAAACCCCCCCCCCCCCCCCCCCCCCCCCCCCCACCACCACCCTCCCTCCCTGCCCCAGTGAACCAGCCTCCTTCATCTTGGCTGGCGCGGCCCGTGACAGCTGGTTATCTGGCTGTCACAGGTACAGATATGGTCGTCGCCGCCGCCGCTTTCTTCTTATCCTCCGTGCTTTTACGTCGGGACAGCCGAATACAAAATGCATACCAACCCCCCCCACCCCCTTTTTGCAGGTGGCGCGTCTGATTTATCGGCGTCCCGGGTCGCTAGCCACGACGAGGCCAGGGGACAGCCCCGGGCGGTGGAGGGTTTTTCTGAGGTGGCCTCCGACGTAGAGGTGGAGCGAGTAGAAATGACGTGTCGTTGTGAAACACCTCTAAGGGCTCCGCTGTCGTTTTGAAATGGGCCCCGTCGAGCAAGGCGGAGCAAAACAAAAGTAGCGCTATGTTGTTGCGCCCCTGGTGACAGGCTAGTCATGGGTCAGCCACGGAATAGTTCACATCTACTTCGTCTATTTCTAGACACCTGAACTGCCACCAGAGCGCCCTCTCTGGTGTAAAACGAGCTGTCGACTCGTCTCACAGTCGTCTAGCCGATGCTGTCATTGAAAGACGGCACCATCACTTACCTAAAGGACTTTGTGAATAATTGGAATGTCCGTGTATGTGTGTGTGTGTGTGCATACTTCTATAAATAAATTGCTACGGCACAGTGTATGGTTGAGCAACACCGAGTGAGTGAGTTGAGTGTGTGTGTGTGTGTGTGTGTGGCCTGTCAAGTGATGAAATAGCTCTTATCAAACACGGCGGTAATGAATAGGCCGCTCCCATTGATCACCTGGAGAACCTCAGCCCTCCCCACCCACATGGCTGTCTAATTACCTTTGGGCCAGGTGATTAATTGAAGGGACCCAGGTGACTTTTTAAAGCAATTAAAGTGAATTTGTCCCATTCCTCTCCCGGGGCAGTTGGCTGGGCTTTGTTTCGGCATAATTCGACCACTGACGATGGCCACGCCTCCATCCCTGAAGGCCGAGCATAAGGAGACCCACTGGATCTGTCACCATGGGCCACTTCCACGCACGCACGCACGCACGCACGCACGCACGCACGCACACACGCAGGCACGCACGCAGGCACGCACGCAGTTTCTGCTATCCCAGCAGGTACACACCAAGCCCAGTTTGTATGTAGTGGAAGGGCTTCCTTTAGAACACGTGTATGTGCATGGATATCTGTGTGTGTATAGATGTCTGTGTGTGTATAGATATCTGTGTGTGTATAGATGTCTGTGTGTGTATGGATATCTGTGTGTGTATAGATGTCTGTGTGTGGGTGTGTGCAGGTGCGCGTGTGTGTGTGTGTGTGTGTGGGGGAGGGGGGGGGAATATATATATATTTGTTTGTGTGCGTGTGTGTGATCTGTGATGTATTACCACGAGTTGTGAGGCAGGTTTAGGGTGATGCTCCCCTTGATGTCGTTCCCAAAATGGAGGTAGCCCAGTGTCGCCAAGACAACGTAGAGCACGGTCACGATGCTCATGCCAATGTTGAGGGCCATGGGGAACCGCTTGGGTTCCTTCATCTGGTTCTCCAATGGTAGAACCTGGGAGAACCACACACACACACACACACACACACACACACACACACACACACACACACAAACAGAAACCGAGAGATGTCATATTTTCTCTTATTTGCAAAACAAATCTACCTAAGAGTACAAATAAAGTGAAACCTGCACCGATTGAATGTGCTTGTTGAAACTGACATGCTGTAAATACAAAAATGGAAATTACATGATATTGTTCTGTTGGTATACTACAAACGAAAGTCCATGTTAATAACTGTGATGCCGTATAAAGTTATATATATATATATATACATAAAGGTAAACTGGCTGTCACATGCAAATCAATCCGTCATAAAGATCAGTCAGGACAGCGACACAGTTACAGAGAGCCACAAAGGAACGTGCCCTTCTTTCTCCTCGGAGGAGGTTAGGTTACACTCCAGGGAGAGTGTGTGTGTGTGTGTGTGTGTGTGTGTGTGTGTGTGTGTGTGTGTGTGTGTGTGTGTGTGTGCACGTGTTTGTCTAGTGCCCTTGGGTGGCTGTGTTTACGGAGCGCGAGCGGTACTTAGAAGCAATAACGTTGCTCGCTCGCCGACTCCGGCAAGGCCCCCATGGCCACTGGATTGTGGGTGCAGGCATTAACAATCGCCATTTATCAACGGAGCGTCAACATCAAGAGAGGACCTGTAATGAGCTCCCAACGGACGCTCACTGTTTCACACTGTCTCTCTACCTGCATTTCGCTCTCTCTAATTTCGCCCGTTTCCTCTCTCCTTATCGCCCTCTCTCTCTCTCTGCATCCCTCTCTCTCTTTCTGTCATCTCTCTCAGACTCCTTGCCGTCGCATATCATTTCTCCCCGCTTCCCCTGGGTGAAATATTTCCCTATCTCGGTAAACAAGTCTCATTTGAACCGAATAGTTCCTTCTCTCTCCCCTCAGAAACGCTTCCTGCGCCACGCAATCGGCGCTCCCTATTGACGGACCGGCCGGGGCAGGCTTATTGGCATTCCGTTCCGTAGCGGTTAGCCTCCGTCGCAGAGTACGGTCAGTGTGCTAACCACGGGTCCGTGGCGGTTGGCTCTGGTGCTTTATTCAGCGGGGCCGCTCGTTCTGACAATCAGAGGAACCGACACAAAAGAAGTGGTTGGGATTGTCGCTCGCCCCCCTCCTCCCGAGTCTCTAAATCATCAGTGGAAGCGGGCCACCGGGTTCTTCTTGGAGAGCAAGCGATACATCAAGGCTGGGTTTGTCTACCGGCTCCCCTCTGGTGATGAACGGTGTGGAGCGGCAGCACTCCACTCCCTACCTGCCTTTACCTGCCTCTGCAGATCCACTCCACTCCTTACACATGCCTCTCCAGATCCACTCCACTCTTTACCTGCCTCTGCAGATCCACTCCACTCCCTACCTGCTTCTGCAGATCCACTCCACTCCTTACACATGCCTCTCCAGATCCACTCCACTCTTTACCTGACTCTGCAGATCCACTCCACTCCCTACCTGCCTCTCCAGACCCACTACACTCCATACCACTACTGTGCCCTCCCCGTTGCCAAAACACACACCATCGCTGCGGCCCCGCTAGCGAGCTGCTGCCAGAACCAAG
>JAPMUY010006689.1:0-5000 GCA_026901105.3 Galaxias olidus
CATCACCAGGTTGTAAGAAGTCCAACATTGAACTCCACTGAGATGTAATATTACTGGAATTGTGTGTTTTTAATATTGGAGTTTATTATACAGGAAAGAGGTTATGCATTTATCAGGGCTGTTGGCCACTGCCTTAGACACAGACAGGAGATGGAGGAGATGAGGGAGATGATTCCGTAGATTAACAGTCTCTACTCGGTGCTATACAGGGACACCTTTGTAAACCTAAAACGGATAATACAGCAACATAAAACAAATATACCACAGTATATACAAATGTAACATGTTTTATTTTTGTTCAAGAATGTCATGTTTGTTCGAGAATGCTCATGAAAGTGCATTAATAGACTTTCTCCTACACATATTCATAATACGTTAAATGGCCTTTGCTTTAAAACAAGACTAAAACATCTTAGTTTAACATTGTGCAATGCACCATAACAAAGGTGCTTGTTTGGTACAAGATTATTTATTTGCTTTAAAAAAGTTAACAAACCACAACATTTGAAACTATTAATTTAACATTGTGCAAAGCATCATTAAGAGAGCTTGTTCTGCAGTAGTTTTGTTATTGCTTCAAACAGGTTAAAAAACATTTGAAACAATTAAGTTAAGATTGGGCATTGCACCATTAAAAAAGGGCTTGTTTTGTAGAAGATGTTGCTTTAAACAGCAACAAAGAACTAATTTAAATAGACACATTCAATAAAAATTGGCCAATGTACAACAATGACACAACAATGAACAATACAGGTATTGCACCAAAGGATGGTCACAATGCATTAACATTTTCAAATACATGTCAATAAAGCATGGCACAAATACAACTCAACATATTCAAAAACATGGCTCAATCAACCCAAATCTAAGCTCACATTTTCCATGGGTTTTCAACATTGTACAGTTCACACAAGAGCTTCAACAGCCTTGGAGGAATGTGTAGCTGTTTTCCCCTTCATATCACCCTTTGACCCTCGTTCCAGACTTATTCCTAGGAAAACTCCTAAGGAAATATATATGTTTTATTTAACTATACAAGTAAAAACATTAATGAAACTGAACTTGAGTAGTTAGTGGAGATGAAAAAATACACAACATTTAAACAATGAGTTGCTTACCATTGAATGGATTCCAGGGTAAGTAACATCTCCTGTAGGTTGACATAAAACAAAGAGAAGGTGTAGCTCAGGGCCACAACAGGGGAGCTGAAACCATCATTAATAATATCTTCATCATTCAAGAGCCATTTGAAACCGTTCAATCAATCAATTCAATAATCAAATTGTATTTTCAATTTGCTGAAATGTATGCCACTTGGTGCCATGCATTTTGGACATTGCAGATAATTTTTTTTTTGGTTGAGCCATCATTTTGCGCCCGGCACTGTGTTGGCTATTAGAACTCAGTATATTCAATTAAGTGTCGGAAGCCTTTGCCTCCAACAAAGTTGAGAGGAAAGATACCCCGAGCAGTCATTACCATTACAGCCTGCGTTCTTTTTCAGTCCGAGCAGTGTCTGCAAGTTGGAGCGGTAAACAATGTCATATGGGTCCACTATCTAGACTCTTTAGACTCAGAATACTGCCAAACGGAACCGCGCTGGTTTTACCAGATGTCATCTTTGTTCCATTTTCCACCTCGGTTTTTTATCTTACCTTTGTTTTCTCATTGTTTTCTTTTTTAATCCATTTGTTTTTGAAGCAACAGTTGACTAGCAAGACCTGACATTTTCAATGTTTCAATTCTAGTTGTACGGATCCGTTTTAACGCTAGTTGTTTATGTTATTTTGTTCGGACTGTGGAGCGGGGAGCCTGAAGAAACATATCTCTCCGATCTTATTAATATTTGAATTGCGAACGGTTCAACTCATCAAGGCATTGTAAGTGGAACACTGGTTGGACATTTCATGGGAACATTTGTATTCAAATCGGTAAAATCGTTGTTTTTTTGTACGGACATTTAACTTGTCTGGTGGGGCAAGTACATTTCTGTTCCACATGTCTTACAAAAAAATCCACTTGTCCCGGACAAGCGGTGAAGCCTTAATGTCGAGCCCTGTATTACAAAAAGGAAAAACATTACTTGTCCACTTCAGAAAACCACTCCAACCTTAGTTGTTTAAATCTACGAAGCGATACTCGAACAATTTGGTTCTCTACCGACCAAATAGTTTTTGATAAGAACAAGAGCAACATGCATTTTTTTCTCAGACTCTTAATCTTAAATGCAATTAACTATTTAACCCCCCATCAATCTACAGTCCTGCGCACCATTTCAAATCAACACACTCCAGACATTGTCAGCATTGCACTAAATAATGTGCCTCAAATTATCCAATTGTCTTAGCAGCAAAAGCTAAAAACAAGTGAAAAGCATATCAGCAGTGGAAGCTAGCTGGGGTTAAATATGTTAATATGATACAACAGACTACATACCCGCCATGATAAGGATTCAGAGTGTGCTTGGGATGGTCAGTCCAGCAGCAGTTGAGTCGTGTTGTTGGAAAGTAAATTTGGCCAACAAGCCAGATAGCAACTAAGTTAACGTTACTTAAACCGATTAGCTAACACTTGCAGTCAATCAATACAGTAACAAACATTATGTTGGCTAACTTGGCATTATTCATTTGGCAGAAACGGGATTGGACATATGCAAAAATTTGCCACAGTAGTCCGTTATCTCGCTAACTGGTTAGCTAACTAACAGTGGTCTCAACTTTTGCAACCCTGAGGTAAAACGGACAGCTAGCTTGTACATATCGAGGCTAAACCTGGGGACTTAAGTCTAAGAAATAAGTTATGATAAAACGTAAATTAAGGGTAAATTATCAAATTATTATTAACGTCATCATCATCATAATCATGTAAATTATCAAAATACAAAAAGGAGTCCGCAAAAAAATATTCCTGGTTTATCTGCCTGGTACGGTTGGTAGACACCTGAACTCTTTCCAGCTAAAAGTAAATCCGTAACATAAATATTTTCAGTTAACAAAATAAAGATTCTTACCACAGATGTCTGCGAAAAGTTTCGCCAACTCCTAACAGAAAGTTTCAAAAATCTTTGACCAACGCAACGGGTATATCTGGTCTTGCTGATTTTGCGTTTGGCGGTTACAGCTGGGGTCCTTGCTCCCATAATGCAATGCGTAAATCAAAAATACTGGGTAAAACACCTGTGAAAAGTCATTACGGAAAATTCCTTCATAATAACACAGTACATTGATCCGTATTTTTACGGACTTTCTTACAGCGGCCTATTCCCAAGACATTAAGTGCCTTTTGGCTTTTCGAAATACAATTGTTTGAATGCAATAGTCATTGGTCATATATAAAATATAGCATAATATAATTATATATACATATAAATGAGTTATAGCCCATATCTTAAAATGTAGGCAACAAGCTATAGGTTATTTGTATTTTTCAGGGTCTGTTATTTGGCCTACTATAAGATGAAGCCTTTGAAAGCTGTGCCTGCTTTAGGCTTAAGGTTCAGTTTTAATGTAGGTCTTGATTTAATTACGTACCTAGTGTCATTGAGGTCAGCCAAAGCTATACATTTCATAGTAAAATGTGTCAAGGCAGTTCATGCAACAACAAAAAAAGGCTCAGAAAATACGTGTGCCTATTGCCCTACAGTGCATTTTCTTATATTTTCGTAATTTAGCGAGGCATCTATCCAAAATGACTTGCAATGAGATTACAGACAAACAACATTAAACCTTTACAAGGTGCAAGGTAAACTCACAGAGATAAAATGTTTAAAAAATTTAAATTAATAATTGTTATGATAATCATTCAAACATATTTTCTGCTGTATGTCATCTTGTCATCTTGTACAGGGTGCCATGTGTAAAACATAGTCAAAGTCATTATTTTTTATATTTACAGTAGTTTTCTCGCAGATATTAATGACATTGTATTCTAATTTTCTTAGATATATGAATGTGATAATGACTGGATTGAAACGGATCCGGAGGGAGCTCGGAGTAGAGCCGCTGCTCCTTCCCGTCGAAAGGAGCCAGATGAGGTGGTAGAGGCATCTGATTAGCATGCCTCCTGGGCGCCTCCCGTTGGAGGTTTTCCGGGCACGCCCTACTGGTAGGAGACCCCGGGGTAGACCCAGAACACGCTGGCGAGATTATATATCTCGTCTGGCCTGGGAACGCCTCAGGATCCTCCAGTAGGATCTAGAAAGCGTTGCTGGGGATAGGGACGGCTGGAAAACCCTGCTGAGCCTGCTGCCACCGCGAGCCGGCCCCGGATAAGCGGCGGAAAATGGATGGATGGTTGGATGGACGGATGGAACGGATTTTATTTAAATATCGAAAACAATTTTTAAACATGTAATTTCAATCTCCATTTTGGGTGTAAATATTTAACAATTACTTATTGTATTTTGCATGGCACCCAAAAATCCAAGTTGAATCTGACTTGTGGACACCGCATCGACTATCGGACTGTCTACAGGTGTAGCTCCTATAAATAACCAGCAGAGGGCAGTGTGGTGCAACGTGTCGGCCTGTAGGTGAGGTTAACGTATCACAGTAAACTGGTCATTGTCAGGGCATACATACAAAAGTTCGCTTCTGAATTTGTGTGTTTGGTCATTCAACCAATTTAATCTATTAGTTAATTTAACAACGTCTCCGGGTTGAGCAGAAGAATGAAGGTTCAGTAATGTAATCTAACATATCACAGTAACATTTGTCGTAGAATAGACATTACATATGACATACATACAAAAGTTCGCTACTGAAATCGTATGTTAGGTCATTCAGTTAAATTTTTTTGTTAAAAACGTCTCCGGGTTCATCAGAATGTACAAGTAGGCCCAATCTTGGATTAATTGGAGAACCGGGAAAATGTGAGATTTTCCTCATCCCAAAAATAAAATGTAGCCTAAACATTGTGATTTGAATACAGAATGGAAATTGTTGAATATTTTATGTATTGTTCTCTTTATTTGATTAGGAGTTCCTGCACATCCAGCTGAT
>JAPMUY010006689.1:10000-15000 GCA_026901105.3 Galaxias olidus
AGGAGGGGAGGGAGGAGGAAGGAAGAGGAGGGGAGGATAGAGGAGGAAGAGGAGGAGAAGAGGGGATAGAGGAGGAAGAGGAGAAGAGGGAGGGCTCCCCTCGTTCCAGACTGTCAACATACAGAGATGAATAATTAATGAAGATACATCCGCCTTGACTTGACCACACACACACACACACACACACACTAACACACACACTAACACACACACACACACACACACAAATGAACACGCAGCAACACACACACACACACTCGCTCAGGTCTGTCATAGTGAGGGGAATAGATTATACTGTATATATAGAGACAGCATTATACAGTGTATATATATAGAGACAGCATTATACTGTGTATATATAGAGACAGCATTATACTGTGTATACATAGAGCATTATACTGTATATATAGAGACAGCATTATACAGTGTGTGTATATAGAACATTATACTGTATATATAGAGAGAGCATTATACTGTGTATATATATAGAGAGAGAGAGAGCATTATACTGTGTGTATATAGAGCATTATACTGTATATATAGAGACAGCATTATACAGTGTGTGTATATAGAACATTATACTGTATATATAGACAGCATTATACTGTTTATACATAGAGCATTATACTGTATATATAGAGAGAGCATTATACAGTGTGTATATAGAGCATTATACTGTGTGTATAGAGAGAGCATTATACTGTATATATAGAGAGAGCATTACTGTTTATGCATAGAGCATTATACTGTATATATATGTAGAGCATTATACAGTGTGTATATATATAGAGACAGCATTATACTGTGTGTATATAGAACATTATACTGTATATATATATATATAGAGCATTATACTGTGTATATATAGAGCATTATACTGTATATATATATATATAGAGCATTATACTGTGTGTATAGAGACAGCATTACTGTTTATGCATAGAGCATTATACTGTATATATAGAGACAGCATTATACAGTGTGTGTATATAGAGCATTATACTGTATATATAGAGAGAGCATTATACTGTGTATATATATAGAGCATTGTACTGTGTATATAGAGAGAGCATTATACTGTGTGTATATAGAACATTATACTGTGTGTATATAGAACATTATACTGTATATATATATATATATATATATAGAGCATTATACTGTGTATATATATATATAGAGCATTATACTGTATGTATATAGAGCATTATACTGTATATATATATAGAGCATTATACTGTATATATATATAGAGCATTATACTGTGTGTATATATAGAGCATTGTACTGTGTATATATATATAGAGAGAGAGAGCATTATACTGTGTATATATAGAGCATTATACTGTGTATATATACAGTGCATCCGGAAAGTATTCATACCCCTTCACTTTTTCCACATTTTATTATGTTACAGCCTAATTCCAAAATGGATTAAATAAAAAAAATTCCTCAACATTCTGCACACAATACCGCATAATGACAAAGTGAAAAAAGTTTTTTTGAATTTTTTGCAAATATATTAAAAATTAAAACAAATTAATGTCACATGTACATAAGCATTCACACCCTTTACTCAATACTTTGTTGAAGCACCTTTGGCAGCAATTACAGCCTCAAGTCTTCTTGAGTATGATGCTACAAGCTTGCCACACCTATTTTGGGGCAGTTTCTCCAATTCTTCTTTGCAGATCGTCTCAAGCTCCATCAGGTTGGATGGAGAGCGTCGGTGCACAGCCATTTTCAGATCTCTCCAAAGATGTTCAATCGGGTTCAAGTCCGGGCTCTGGCTGGGCCACTCAGGGACATTCACAGACTTGTCCCAAAGCCACTCCTTTGTTATCTTGGCTGTGTGCTTAGGGTCGTTGTCCTGTTGGAAGGTCAACCTTCGCCCCAGTCTGAGGTCCAGAACGCTCTGGAGCAGGTTTTCATCAAGGATCTCTCTGTACATTGCTGCATCCATCTTTCCCTTGATCCTGACTAGTCTCCCAGTTCCTGCCGCTGAAAAACACCCCCACAACATGATGCTGCCACCACCATGCTTCACTGTAGGGGTGGTATTGGCCAGGTGATGAGCAGTGCCTGGTTTCCTCCAGACATGACGCTTGGCACTCAGGCTTAAGAGTTCAATCTTGGTTTCATCAGACCAGAGAATTTTGTTTCTCATGGTCTGAGAGTCCTTTAGGTGCCTTTTGGCAAACTCCATGCGGGCTGTCATGTGCCTTTTACTGAGGAGTGGCTTCCGTCTGGCCACTCTACCATAAAGGCCTGATTGGTGGAGTGCTGCAGAGATGGTTGTCCTTCTGGAAGGTACCCTTTCCCAGATCTGTGCCTCGATACAATCCTGTCTCGGAGGTCTACAGACAATTCCTTGGACTTCATAACTTGGTTTGTGCTCTGACATGCACTGTCAACTGTGGGACCTTATATTAACAGGTGTGTGCCTTTCCAAATCATGTCCAATCAATTGAATTTACCACAGGGGGACTCCAATCAAGTTGTAGAAACATCTCAAGGATGATCAGTGGAAGCGGGATGCACCTGAGCTCAATTTTGAGTGTCACAGCAAAGGGTGTGAATGCTTATGTACATGTGATATTTTTTTTTTTTCATTTTTAATACATTTGCAAAAAATTCAAAAAAATAAATTTCACTTGGTCATTATGCGGTATTGTATGTAGAATGTTGAGATTTTTTTTTATTTAATCCATTTTGGAATTAGGCTGTAACATAATAAAATGTGGAAAAAGTGAAGGGGTATGAATACTTTCCGGATGCACTGTATAGAGCATTATACTGTGTATATAGAGAGAGCATTATACTGTATATATAGAGAGAGCATTATACTGTGTATGTATAAATATATATATATAGAGAGAGAGAGAGCATTGTACTGTGTGTATATAGAGCATTATACTGTGTATATATAGAGCATTATACTGTGTATGTATAAATATATATATATAGAGAGAGAGAGAGAGAGAGAGAGAGAGAGCATTGTACTGTGTGTATATAGAGCATTATACTGTATATATATATATAGCATTATACAGTGTGTATATATAGAGCATTATACTGTGTATATATAGAGCATTATACTGTGTATGTATAAATATATATATAGAGAGAGAGAGAGCATTGTACTGTGTGTATATAGAGCATTATACTGTGTGTGTGTGTATAAATAGAGAGAGAGCCAGCCAGCCAGGCAGCAGAAACACCTCTAAACATAGAACATCATTACATTATACTGTATATATAGAGAGAGATATCTTCAAATTCAATGTTAAACACACACACACACACACACACACACACACACACACACACACTCTCACACACACACACACACACACACACACACACACACACACACACACACACACACACACTAACACACCCAGGGCCAGGGTAACAGGCCACAAGGGACAGAGCTGGGATGCAAATGAGATGCAAAGAAAAAAGTCCCCTAGTTAGAGAGACATGAGAAAGAAAGAAAGAAAGAAAGAAAGAAAGAAAGAGAGAGAGAGAGCTGAGTGTAGAGAGGAATGTGGAGAGGTGAAGGTAGGTCATTGAACTTCCCCCTGATTAACTGCTCCAGACAGAGGGGGAGGAGGGGGGAGGAGGGGAGGGAGGGAGGAGGAAGAAAGGAGGGAGACAGGAGGGGAGGAAGGAGAGATGACGAGTGTGCGTGGGTGGAGGGAGGGAGAATGTGCGTGGGTGTTTGGCGGGAAGTTCGGGGTTAGAGGGTGCGGCACACACACACACACACACACACAGACGTGACACACACAGACACACATGCACACACACTGCAGGGCTGATAGTGCAGAGCAGTTAAAGTGATTAGACCAGTGTCTCAAACACAATCCGTCTCCTTTCACTGAAGACACTCAGGAATGAAAGCTTTTCAGTCTAATCTCTCCTCGTGTTTGTTTTCTTTCTCTTTCAAGGAGATGTTAGACATGTGTGTGTGTGTGTGTGTGTGTGTGTGTGTGTGTGTGTGTGTGTGTGTGTGTGTGTGTGTGTGTGTGTGTGTGTGCGTGCGTGCGTGCGTGCGTGCGTGCGTGCGTGCGTGCGTGCGTGTGTGTGTGTGCTCTACAGGGTACTGGGGGAGGGGGTTGTACATATTTATGTTAGACATGGTCATGAATGGAACAGGAGAATAATAGGTGTGTGTGTGTGTGTGTGTGTGTGTGTGTGTGTGTCCAGCTCGGCTTGTTAGGCCTTTGTTGTGTTTTGATTCCCTACAGACACAAACACACTGCGCAGTGTTGTGACTGGCTTTCTAACTGGTTAACTGTGTAACTTGCAAACTGGCTGTCTAGCTAGCTGGCTATCTGGCTAGCTGGCTGTCTAACTTGCTCTCTGTATGGCTGGCTGGCTGTCTAACTTGCTCTCTGTATGGCTGGCTGGCTGTCTAACTTGCTCTCTGTATGGCTGGCTGGCTAACTGGCTATCTAGCTAGCTGGCTGTCTAACTTGCTCTCTGTATGGCTGGCTGGCTGGCTAGATGACTGACTGGCAATTTGGCTGGCTGGAAACTTAACTGAAGAACTGTAAATTCTGTCTACGTAATCTAGTTTTTAGTAGGGTAGGTCGTTAGGGTAGATGCCGTCGTGGTAAAATCATCTGTGTTTCTGATAATCTGTCGATGGAAATGTCCCTCTTTACTGCATAGCAACATAATAACAGGCTGGGTAATATCCTGCCGTCTGATTGGTTGTTTTTAATACCCACCAACGGCACGAGAATCCATGGTGTGTTTTTTTACACTAGTCATATTATTGTTAATACACACTGAATCCCCGTATGTATTACAGTCATATTGTTAATACACACTGAATCCCCGTATGTATTTATAGTCATATTGTTAATACACACTGAATCCCCGTATGTATTACAGTCGTATTGTTAACGTACACTGAATCCCCGTATGTATTACAGTCATATTGTTAATACACACTGAATCCCCGTATGTATTACAGTCATATTGTTAAT
>JAPMUY010006689.1:25000-32500 GCA_026901105.3 Galaxias olidus
CAGCGTTACGCAGCCTCCTTGCTATCAGCACTTAGCACACACACACACACACACACACACACACTAGACACACACAACAGTGAGCATCGTTATAGAGCCTCCTAGCTATCAGCCTGTGTGCAAACGGAGCAGATGAGTTAAATCCTTTCTCTTACATTCAGACACACACACACACACACACACACACACTTAAAACAGATACCACTTAACACAGATACACACGCACACACTCAGACACACACCTTCAATCGCTCACTCAAATGCCCTCACCCTCTGTGTCTTCCTTCGAAATAACGCCGTTTAAATGGACATGCTTAAGGAGTGTGTGTGTGCGTGTGTGCGTGCGTGTGTGCGTGAGTGATTGAGTTCAGTTACTTTTCAGTGTTATTTTTGTCTTTATAACAATTTTTTAGAAGAACTAGTTTAGTGCCATAAAATACCTGGTTTCAGCTCAGCAGTTAGCATAGCATAAGTAGCATTACATTTAGCATTCAAGGACGTTAGGTTAGCATTCCCTTTCGGAGTCCAGAAGGTTAACATTAGCTTATTATAATCAGCTTTTGGATGTTAGCCTTGCATTATTAACATTTGATTCGGCTGTCTGGATGTTAGCCAAGCATTTTTAGCATTAGCTTCCATCAGTCGCAATATCAGTGGGTCCAATCAGTAGATAAACATCCCTAGTCCGTCCAAGCACTTAGCTCCGGAAACGTCTTCCAGAAGGATGTTTGCTGAGGTTCAGGGCGAAACAAAAGTAAACAGGGGAAGGCTGGCCCAGCTGTCAGTGTAAATAAAGCTGTTTCTTTAAACAGCTAAGAGCTAAGCTAATGAACATAGCTTAAGCTAACGTGATATGTTTGCCCATTTATCCAAAACAAACACAGTTCGGATAGAGTTAGCTTTAGCTCACTAGCCAGCTAACAGGGGGTTACAGATCTGTTTTGCTTCCTAAATATGATTGCCCAACAGCATTAATTGTGGACAGTCTTTTGTAATACACAGGTTTAAAATGTTTAAAGCCATCATAATTTAAAATCAATCCGTACATCAATGTTTGTATGGAATATTAACAAAAAGTATTTCAAGCCCAAGTAACAAGCTCGGAAAGAAGGTTATGAAAGTTGCACTGAATTAAATGTTTGTGTTTGGCATTGTGTACATAAAATGTGTGTGCGTGCGTCCCTTACCTCCTGGTTAACTGGTCACATGTGTAAGTATGTGCGTCTCTTACCGCCTGGTTAACTGGTCACATGTGTGAGTATGTGCGTCTCTTACCGCCTGGTTAACTGGTCACATGTGTGAGTATGTGCGTCTCTTACCTCCTGGTTAACTGGTCACATGTGTGAGTATGTGCGTCTCTTACCGCCTGGTTAACTGGTCACATGTGTGAGTATGTGCGTCTCTTACCGCCTGGTTAACTGGTCACATGTCCGTCCTGGGGCCTGAATGCTCTGCAGTCCAAAACAGATCAAACACATTAAATTTCACATCTAAATTGAACACAACATATTCTCCTGCAGTGCACAATGTATTTATTTAGTTTATTGTGTTTTTCTGCTTGGATATTAGTTCATTAAATATATAAATCCTTACTTCTGTTTTCTCAGTGGCTGGCCCTAACTCCTCCAAAGAGCAAAGCACCCTCTTAAACAGTCCCAAACTCCTTCAGAGACAGCTACCTGTTTAACTAAAAACAAACCACCCTCTTAAACACGGTCCCTAACAGACAGCTAGCTGGTTAATGGTTTAAACACGATCCCTAACGGAGACAGTTAGCTGGTTAATGGTTTAAACACAGTCCCTAACAGAGACAGTTAAAAGCTGGTTAATGGTTTAAACATGGTCCCTAACGGAGACAGTTAGCTGGTTAATGGTTTAAACACAGTCCCTAACAGACAGTTAGCTGGTTAATGGTTTAAACATGGTCCCTAACAGAGACAGTTAGCTGGTTAATGGTTTAAACACGGTCCCTAACAGACTGTTAGCTGGTTAATGGTTTAAACACGGTCCCTAACAGACAGCTAGCTGGTTAATGGTTTAAACACGGTCCCTAACAGACAGCTAGCTGGTTAATGGTTTAAACACGGTCCCTAACAGAGACAGTTAGCTGGTTAACAAAGAACGTAACATGGTTTTACAGCTGTAATATTATCAAACACGTCACACTGGATATTCACACGGGATCTTATGTCTCCCACTGCCGGGGTTTACACACACTGGCACCAACACACTCACACTCATACGGAAACACTCACACACACACACACACACACACACCAACACACTCATACAGAAACACACACACACACACCAACACACTCACACACTCATACAGAAACACACACACGCACACTTCCACACTTTCACACAAGGCTGCATTATGTATAAGGAGGAACTAGGTTTATTCAGGGTTCCCCCCTACTTATCATATTACTGTTACACACCTCTTACGACACACACACACGCACACACACACACACACACACACACACACACACACACGAACACACACATGAACACACACATACGAACACACAAACGCACGCACACACGCACGAAGGGAAAGAACCCAAAATGTCACCGTGGCTGCTCTGCTGGGCATCCTATGTACAGGAACACGCTAGCACCCTGCTTAGGGTAAACACACACAAACACACTGTGTTGAATGGGATAAATGCCGGGTTGTGCTGCAGTGTGGGAAGGGATAACATTTGTCCTGCTACGCTGTGTTTGGAGAAAAGCTGTGTGTGTGTGTGTGTGTGTGTGTGTGTGTGTGTGTGTGTGTGTGTGTGTGTGTGTGAGTGAGGACAGATTTGCCTGCTTCTGTGTAAGCGGAAACACAATTGTCAGCGTGTGTGTGTGTGTGTGTGTGTGTGTGTGTGTGTGTGTGTGTGTGTAGGAGGCATAAGTAGGAGAGCCTCAATACAGTGACTGCCTGGAAGACCATCTTGTTTGAAGGGCTTTTGTGTGTGTGTGTGTGTGTGTGTGTGTGTGTGTGTGTGTGTGTGTGTGTGTGTGTGTGTGTGTGTGTGTGTGTGTGTGTGTGTGTGGTAAGACGTCTCTGTAATGGAGTGAAGGGGGAATCAGAGTGATAAGAAGCGTCTGCCTGTTGGCAGTGACACACACAGGGGGGGGGGTGGAAGACAGAGCCTTCTTTAAGGCTGGGGGTGGGGCTGATGTCTGCAGACAGAGCCTTCTTTAAGGCTGGGGGGGGGGTTACAGCATCCTGTCTTTCTCTCTCCCTCTCCTCCCCTCTCCTCCTCCTCTTTGTCTATCCATCTACTATAGGCCTTTCTCTCTATTTACCTCTCCACTGCTCTAAGTCTCCCCTCCCTCCCTCTCTCCCTCCTTCAATCTACGCGTCCACCCCTCTCTCCATCCATCTCTTTCTTTCCTTCCTTCTTTTTTCTTTCGTTCTGTCCATCCAAACCAACTATGGTTAAAAACCTTTCACCTGAGCGGCAAGCAGGTAGCTAGTCCTGAGAGTGAAAAATGTAACCATCTTTCTCTCCCCTCTCTCTCTCACTCTCTCTCCCTCTTTCTCTCGCTCCCTCTGTCTCTCTCTCCCTCCGTCTCCCTCTCTCTGTCTCTTTTTCCCAGGATGCCTTTGTGGAGCTGTACGGAGCGCGGCACAGAGGATCCATGCTCCGTCACAGGTCTTCCCTTAAGACCATATTTGGGCTGGCTGCTCTGGGCGCAGCCGGAGTCACCATCGGAGCCCTTTTCTCCCAGAAGTGAACCCCCGTCCATGTGGACTCCTCCTCCTCCTCCACTCCTCTCCTCCTCCTCTCTGCTCCTCTCCTCTCCTCCTCCTCTCCACTCCTTCTCCTCCTCCTCTCCTCTCCTTTTCTCCTGTTGTCTCCTCTCCTCCTCCTCTCCCCCCTCTCCTCTCCTCTCCTCTCCTCTCCTATTCTCTCTCTCCCCCTCTCCTCTCCTCATCCCACCAACAACCAAAGGACCGCTGGACTGAGACATTGATGGAGAGAGGGAATGAAAAGAGAGGAGAAGGAACAGCATGAGCGAAAGAGATGGATGAAGAGAAAACAGAAGAGCTCCTGCTGCTCAGCATGACTATGGGGATAAGAGAGAGAGAGAAAGCAGAGGGGCTAATTGCAGAGCTCACATCACAGACTGAAAGACTACAACCACCACTCCAACTATACCTATGACTGTAACTATGACTACAACCACCACTCTAACCTTACCTATGACTGTAACTATGACTACAACCACCACTCTAACCTTACCTATGACTGTAACTATGACTACCACCACCACTCTAACCTTACCTATGACTGTAACTATGACTACCACCACCACGCTAACTATACCTATGACTGTAACTATGACTGTAACTATACCTATGACTGTAACTATGACTGTAACTATACCTATGACTGTAACTATGACTGTAACTATACCTATGACTGTAACTATGACTACAATCACCACTCCAACTATACCTATGACTGTAACTATGACTGTAACTATACCTATGACTGTAACTATACCTATGACTGTAACTATACCTATGACTGTAACTATGACTGTAACTATACCTATGACTGTAACTATACCTATGACTGTAACTATGACTGTAACTATACCTATGACTGTAACTATGACTGTAACTATACCTATGACTGTAACTATACCTATGACTGTAACTATAACTATGACTGTAACTATACCTATGACTGTAACTATGACTGTAACTATGACTGTAACTATGACTGTAACTATACCTATGACTGTAACTATACCTATGACTGTAACTATAACTATGACTGTAACTATAACTATGACTGTAACTATGACTGTAACTATGACTGTAACTATGACTGTAACTATACCTATGACTGTAACTATACCTGTGACTGAAACTATACATATGACTAACTATACCTATGACTGGCTTACACATCAAAACACACAGGACCCTGTTCACACAAACACACACACACACATACGAATACAGAGCAACATGTTTAATATTCTCATAATAATCAAACAATGCGTGACAGTCATGAGCGTGTCTAAAACAGAGATCATCTCTAGAGCACCTTTACACTCTGAGGACTGCTGAGGGCTCCTTCTGTCGCTGCAGCTGTATGTGTGTATGTGTAGTGTGTGTGTGTGTGTGTGTGTGTGTGTGTGTGTGTGTGTGTGTGTTGTATGTATAGTGTGTGTAGTGTGTGTTTGTAGAGTGTGTGTGTGTGTGTGTGTGTGTGTGTGTGTGTGTGTGTGTGTGAGTGTGTTGGTGGAGTTTGTCCTGTACTCTCAGTGGCGACCCCTGGCTGGACAGAGGTCAAAGTGCACTCAGACCGCGGTAGTTACAAGGGCTTGGGAGTATATACCCACGTTGTCATGGTAACGTACTATTCCCCCACGACCTTTGACCCTGTTTTTCCCTAAGGCTTCTGAACAGAAAGGTAAATAAATTAAACTACACAATGAATCCAAGGAGTCACAGAGCACAAACTGCTGGACTATGGGAAAGACAGAACCCACTTCAAACCGTCAGAACCCGTCTGAACCAATCAGAACCCGTCTGAACCAATCAGAACCAGTCTGAACCAATCAGAACCCGTCTGAACCAATCAGAACCAGTCTGAACCAATCAGAACCAATCAGAACCCGTCTGAACCAGTGAAATCCAGTCCGACCCAATCTGACCAGAATGGTCTGTTAACGTTGCCATTGGTAACAGATGCACCAGCAGCATGAAACAGGTTTGTGACCTCACGTATGTTTAAAATATGAAGTGTGTTCCAGCGTTAACAGTGTAATTGTCTTTTGTTTTGGATGTAGTTCAGTCCACCGTTGAGGTTCATAATGATAGATGTGTTGTTTCTGACTATGCCCTGCATGATAACTGGGGTAGGCGAACAGCAGAATGTACAGTCTGTTTACACCCCAAAATGTGTGCTGGTGAGGAGGAAGAGGAGGATGATGATGAAGAGATCAGTGATAGTAGCAATGGTGATCATAATGGTAATAAGGAGACAATGAGAATAATGTTGACAATTCAAATGATGACCATGTTGCATGATGAAGACGGGCGTGTCTCACAGGCAGCTTTGAAGAGCTGATGTTTGGAGGGAACAACAGAGGTTTCACTTTTCTGAATGAATTCTCTCTTTATCTCTTTCTTTCTCTCTCTTTATCTGCCTCTCTCTTTCTCTCTTTCTATTTATCTCTCTTCATCTTTCTCTCTGTCTCTCTCTAGCTCTCTCACTTTCTCTCTCTCTCTCTCTCTCTCTCTCTCTCTCTGTCTCTCTCTCTCTCCCTCTCTAGCTCTCTCACTTTCTCTCTCTCTCTCTCTCTCTCTGTCTCTCTCTCTCTCTCTCTTCCCAGACATTATGAGTCTCCACCTCTCATTACCATTCAGGCTGTGATGTTTAATAAACAGATGTTTATAAGGAGATCTTTTCTGTACATGAAACCATCTTTGTGCAGATCTGTTCTGATAGTTTATTAAACAGGTGATTATAAAGATATCCTCTCTGACAGGTAAATGAAACCATCTTTTTTCGCAGCCATGTCAAGACGTTTTAAAAATGTTCTTGTGGCATTAAAATGTGTAGCACATCTACTGTCGTGTTTGTTTCTTTGTTTACCTCCCGGAGAAAAAGAAAGGATGGATCTGATCACATCATTTGGGAGACGAGTGACGAACAGAGGGAGGGAGAGAGGGAGGGAGAGAGAGAGAGGGAGAGAGGTAAGGAGGGAAAAAGGGAGGGAGGGAGGTAAGGAGGGAAAGGGAGAGGGAGGGAGAGAGGTAAGGAGGGAAAGCTAGCCAGAAAGAGAGGGAAAGTCCACACATGAACAAAATAACTTTAATCATGTTAGACCACCGGAAAACAACTAGTTAGCTAACCAACTGTTAAACCAACTAGTTGACTAACCATTAAACCAACTAGTTAGTTAAACCAACTAGTTAGCTAACCATGAAAACAACTAGTTAACTAACCATTAAACCAACTAGTTAACTGACCCTCAAACCAACTAGTTAACTAACCCTCAAACCAACTAGTTAACTAACCATTAAACCAACTAGTTAACTAACCATTAAACCAACTAGTTAACTAACCATTAAACCAACTAGTTAACTAACCATTAAACCAACTAGTTGACTAACCATTAAACCAACTAGTTGACTAACCATTAAACCAACTAGTTAACTAACCATTAAACCAACTAGTTAACTAACCATTAAACCAACTAGTTACCAACTAAGCCTCAAACACACACACCTTTATTCATGTTCCATCATAGGGCTTACACACACACACACACACACACACACACTCACTCACTCTTATACACACAGTCTCAAACACACACACTCTAATACGCACAGTCTCAAACACACTCACACACACACTTATATGCACACACACTCTTATACAGTCTCAAACACACACACACTCTTATACACACACTGATAACACTGCCTCCTTCTCAAACACACACACACCCTTTAATTCTCTCTCCGCA
>JAPMUY010006689.1:35000-37500 GCA_026901105.3 Galaxias olidus
GTTTCAGCGTCCGATAGGGACAAAGGTGGACGCAGAAAGTGTGGTTTAATTACAGGGATGGAGGGATGGAGAGGTGGAGGGATGGAGGGATAGAGGTAGCAAGGATGGATAGAGGGATGGAGGGGTGGGATAGAGGGATGGAGGAATAGAGGATAGAAGGATGGAGAGATGAGGGGATGGAGGGATGGAGGGATGAGGGGATGAGGGGATGGCAGGATGGGGGATAGGGATGGAGGGATGAGGGGATGGCAGGATGGGAGATGGAGGGATGAGGGGATGGCAGGATGGGGGATAGGGATGGAGGGATGAGGGGATGGCAGGATGGGGGATAGGGATGGAGGGATGGAGAGATGAGGGATGGCAGGATGGGGGATGGAGGGATGGAGGGATGGAAGGATGAGGGGATGGCAGGATGGGAGATGGAGAGATGGGGGATGGAAAGATGGACAGATGGGGGGATGGAGAGATGGGTGATGGAGGGATGGAGGGATGGAGGGATGGGGATAAAGGTATTGATATATTTATATAGACACAGTGAATTATTTATTTTAATTGTGGATGTCGGCAGCCATGTTGGGGTAAAATTATAAAACAAACAGTAATCATAATTAAAATAATAAAACATAAAAAGTCATCATAATTAAAACGATCAAACGGTTTAAAGCTCTTTATTTGTCATGCAGTGTAGATGAAACAAACGGAGCACATGGTCTGCATGACATCACGAGCAGGAAGCTTTACTAAAACCTCTTCTCTTAGGAAGACGCAGGAAGCTTTACTAAAACCTCTTCTCTTAGGAAGACGCAGGAAGCTTTACTAAAACCTCTTCTCTTAGGAAGACGCAGGAAGCTTTACTAAAACCTCTTCTCTTAGGTAGACGGCAACCGTTGCAAAATCTCACCATAACACACCAAATGGCATGGGGATTCATTTACTCATGAACTTATTCCAAAGAAGGGGGAGTTATTTCCAGCGTTTGTTCTCGTAGTCCCAGTGGGCAGTGAAGCCATGGACTGGGTTGACACGCATGTCAATCATCCTCTGCGTCTGTTTCTCCACCCAATCAGTAGACAGGGTGTGGGGCACCTCCCCCATTACTGCAGCAAGGGAGGGAGAGGGAGGGAGGGAGGGGGAGGGGAGGGGGGACATAACAAACCACTCAACAACAAAAACAACAGAATAACACAACAACACAACAAGCAGAACAACACAACAAGCAGAACAACACAACAAGCGGAACAACACAACAAGCAGAACAACACAACAAGCGGAACAACACAACAAGCGGAAGAACACAACAAGCGGAACAACACAACAAGCAGAACAAAACACAACAAGCAGAACAAAACACAACAAGCAGAACAACACAAGCAGAACAAAACACAACAAGCAGAACAAAACACAACAAGCAGAACAACACAACAACAAGCAGAACAACACAACAAGCAGAACAACACAACAAGCAGAACAAAACACAACAAGCAGAACAAAACACAACAAGCAGAACAACACAACAACAAGCAGAACAACACAACAAGCAGAACAACACAACAAGCAGAACAACACAACAAGCAGAACAACACAACAACAAGCAGAACAACACAACAAGCAGAACAACACAACAAGCAGAACAAAACACAACAAGCAGAACAAAACACAACAAGCAGAACAACACAACAACAAGCAGAACAACACAACAAGCAGAACAACACAACAAGCAGAACAACACAACAAGCAGAACAACACAACAACAAGCAGAACAACACAACAAGCAGAACAACACACAACAAGCAGAACAACACAACAAGCAGAACAACACACAACAAGCAGAACAACACACAACAAGCAGAACAACACAACAAGCAGAACAACACAACAAGCAGAACAACACAACAACAAGCAGAACAACACAACAAGCAGAACAAAACACAACAAGCAGAACAAAACACAACAAGCAGAACAAAACACAACAAGCAGAACAACACAAAAACACAACAAGCAGAACAACACAACACAACAACAAGCAGAACAAAACACAACAAGCAGAACAACACAAAAACACAACAAGCAGAACAACACAACAACAAGCAGAACAAAACACAACAAGCAGAACAACACAACAAGCAGAACAAAACAATAAGCAGAACAAACACAACAAGCAGAACACAACAACAAGCAGAACAAAACACAACAAGCAGAACAACACAAAAACACAACAAGCAGAACAACACAACAAGCAGAGGACAAACAGACGGACACTGTCTGTTTCTGTCAAGAGTGTGAGGCTGACATCATGGCTCCTCTCTCATGTCAGTCATATGTCTTAACTTCTGACCAGCACTTTGACTCACAGTGACCTTTGACATGCTGGGATGAGTCATCATCTCCACCTGTCAGCTGCTCAAACCATCCTCGTGACTCATCGACCACACAGGAAGTCAGCCACAACAGATAACTACAAACCCCAAGGGTAAAGTCAATTAGAACCACAAACCCCACC
>JAPMUY010006689.1:40000-45000 GCA_026901105.3 Galaxias olidus
TACTATACAACAACATATACGTATCTCAGCCTGTACACTAGAGAAATACATTACCTTACATTACATTATATTCTATTATATTCTATTATATTACTATACAACAACATATATGTATCTCAGCCTGTACACTGGGGGATAGACATACATTACATTACATTATATTACATTACATTACATTATATTACCATACAACATATATCTCAGCCTGTACACTGGAGGATATAAATAGATTACATTACATTAGATTACATTACATTCTGTTACATTACATTAGATTATATTAGATTACATTCTATTATATTACTATACAACAACATACATCGTTCTTCAAGGATGTTTTTAACAGCCTATCAGTTAAAGTGCTGGAAATTGTTAACTGCTCATTAAAAACAGGAATTTTTCCAGAGCCATTAAAATGTTCATTAATTAAACCATTGCTTAAAAAACCTAAATTAGACAGATTCAGATTCAGATTCAGATTCAGATTCAACTTTATTGTCATTGCGCATGTCACAAGTACAAAGCAACGAAATACAGATCGCATCTCAACCAGAAGTGCTTTTAGCAGTGTTTAAATAACATAATTTACAAAGTGCAGTATGAAATGATATAAAAAAAAATATATACATATGTGCAGTGTCTATATCTATGTCTATGAACAGGCTATGGTAACAGTATAGATAAATTACGATATGAGTAGTGTACAGTAGTGGGTGATTTACATTATCTACACAATGTTAAGTATACAGTATGTACAGTGCAAAATGGATGATTTACATAATCTACAGAATATATAGTATACTGTATGTAGAGTGAGTGCATAGAAAATGATTTACATTATAAACAGCATATCTACAGTAGTGCAATGAACTTGGTAGAGTCCTGGTGCTCAGATCCGTGTGTATATGTGTTAGGGGTGGGGTGGGGCATGGGGGCAGAGTTCAGCAGGAGACAGCTGTGGGGAAGAAGCTGTTCCTGAACCTAAAAGTCTTGGTCCGTAGGCTCCTGTAGCGCTTCCCAGAGGGCAGGAGGGCAAACAGTCCATGTGCTGGGTGGCAAGTCTTTTCTGGCTTTATGGCCCTCCTTACCTTCCTGTAGATGTCCTTTATAGCAGGAAGTGGGGCTCAGCGGAACATGGCGGTTTCACCACCCTTCACAGTCTGGTCCAGATGACACATACCAAACTGTAATACATATCTCGATGGTGCACGGTCAGTTCACCAGGATGTCTGAAGAGATTGTTTTTCCTCAGGCTCCTCAGGAAAAAAGCCGCTGGTGAGTCTTGACCAGGTTGGAGCAGTTGGTTGTCCAGGTGAGGTTTTGTGAGATGTGGATCCCCAGGAATCTGAAGCTGTTCACACACTCCACTGCCGCACCATTGATGTGGATGGGTGGATGAGTGTCAGCATTCCTCCAAAGTGCCTATGAGCTCCTTGGTCTTCTTGGTGTTGAGCAAGGTTGTTGTCGCCGCTTACCACGCAGCCAGGCGATCCACCTCCTCCCTATAGGCCGACTCATCGTTGTTCTTGATGAGGCCAATTACTGTGGTGTCATCTGCAAACTTGACAATGCTGTTGGAATTATGTCCAGGTCTGCAGTCGTGAGTGAATTAGAGGAACGGACTCATCACACAGCCTTGTGGTACACCCGTGTTTAGCATGAGAGTGGAGGAGCAGTGATGGTCTAATTTAACATGCTGGGGCCTGTTTCAGGAAGTCCAATAACCAGTTCCCGATGGAAAAATGCCCAGGTCTTTGAGCTTGGTGATCATCTCAAGGGATGACAGTATTGAATGCTGAACTAAAGTCTATGAATAGCATTCTGGCGTATGTGTCCCTATAGTCCAAGTGTGAGAGGACAGAGTGCAGCGCAAAACTGCATCCTCTGTGCTCCTGTTCTTGCGGTAGGCAAATTGATGTGGGTCCAACCTGGGTAGGTGGAAGACAGCATTTGAGATGTGCCAGAACCAGTTGCTCCAAGCACTTTGTGATGATGGGGGTGAGTGCTACTGGGCGGTAGTCGTTGAGACAAGTTGGGGTGGAATGTTTCGGTATCGGCACAAAGAGGTAGATTTGAGGCAGGTCGGCACAATTGGGCCAGGGACAGGTTGAATAAGTCCGTCAGGACCCCCGCTAGTCACCAGCACATGCTCTGAGCACGCGTCCAGGGATGCCATCAGGGCCTGCAGCTTTGTGTGCGTTAATCCTGCTCAACACTGCTCTGACATCAGTGGGAGAGAGTGTTAGGGGTGGGTGGTCAGCAGTCAGCTCTGCCTTTATTGCCGGTACTTGGTTGTCCTTCTCAAAACGAGCATAGAAGTTGTTTAGCTCATTGAGGAAGGAAACATCGGAGGACGGGGGGGAGGGGTTGGTGGGCTTGTAGTTACTGATGGCCTGAATGCCTTGCCACATACGTCGGGGGTTGGAGCTGGAGAAGTGCCCCTCAATCTTCAGCTTGTAGCAGTGCTTGGCCTTCTTGATGCCCCGCTTCAGGTCGGCCCTGGCTGTATTGTAGGCTTGTGAATCTCCCGATCTGAAGGCGATGTTGCGGGCCTTTAGTAGGAGACGAACATCCCTATTCATCCAGGGCTTCTGATTTGGGTACATGGTGATCTGTTTCTGAGTGGTGACGCTATCTATGGTGCTGGAGATGTAGTCCAGTACAGAGGAAGCAAAGCTCTCAATGTCTGTATGGGAGTGACAGGTTGCCTGAGTGGCAAACATATTCCAATTTGTTTGTTTGAACCGGTCCTGCAGCAAAGAGTCTGTTCCCTCAGGCCACACTTTTATTGTCCTCACTGTAGGTTCCACACGTTGGATGAGTGGTGAATACTTGGGGGTGAGAAAGATAGAGAGATGGTCTGACTGACCTATGTGGGGGAGGGGTGTAGCTTTGTAAGCTCCAGCTATGTTGGAGTAAACATGGTTCAGTGTCTTATTCCCTCTAGTGTGGCAGGAAACATGTTGATGTAGTCTGGGGAGGACTGTCTTCAGGTTGGAGTGATTAAAGTCCCCCGCAACAATAAAGGCAGCCTCCGGATGCGTTGTCTGCTGTTTACTAATGGCTGCATATAGTTCTTTCATTGCTAGCTTAGCATTAGCATCCGGTGGTGTGTATACAGTAGTGACTATGACCGATGTGAGCTCTCTTGGGAGGTAAAAGGGTCTGCATTTTACCATGAGAAACTCCACGTTAGGTGAGCAGTGTCTCTCGGTGATGGCAGAGTTAGTGCACCAAGCTTTGTTTATATAAATGCACAGTCCTCCGCCTCTGGTTTTACCGGAGCCATCTGCCGTTCTGTCAGCACGGTGAGTGTGGCGTCTTGCTAACTCAATAGCACTGTCCGGAATAAGGCTACTTAACCATGTCTCTGTAAAAATCATGACGTTTGCGTCCATAATCCGTTTATTATTGGTAATAATAAGTGCCAGTAGACAGTACTGTATTCAATAACTTCAGATCGATTTCTAATTTACCTTTCCTAAGTAAAATACTAGAAAAAGCCGTTTTTGAACATCTTTACTATCACATGCAGGAAAACTGCACTGTAGAGAAATTTCAGTCAGGCTTTCGTATTGGCCATAGCACAGAAACCGCCCTACTTAAAGTAGTAAATGACCTAAAATTAAACATTGACTCAAAAAAAGTTACAAATCTTCTTCTTTTAGTCATAAGTGCTGCCTTTGATACCATAGACCATGAAATACTTCTGCATCGTCTGGCAAACTGGTATGGCCTATCACATACTGTTTTAAATTGGTTTAAGATATACTTAACAGGGAGAAAATTCTCTGTCCCCTTAGGAGAACATAATTCTGAGTTAAAAGAGATTACCTGCGGTGTACCGCAAGGTTCAATCCTTGGGCCAATTCTTTTCTGGCTTTACATGTTACCCCTAGGACAAATCTTCAGGGAACATGGGGTCAAATTTCACAGTCATGCAGATGACACTCAACTGTACATATCTGTTGACTCAGAAGATCCAAATTGTCTTTCCCCTCTAAATAATTGTCTTACAAGCATTAAATCTTGGATGTCCCAGAACTTTCTTAAATTAAATGATGATAAAACCGAGGTTATTGTGTTTGGTCCAAAGTGCCAGAGGGATCCCATTATTGCAAGGTTGGGCCTCTTAAATATACAGTGCACCAGCGAGGCGCGAAACCTTGGAGTAATTATTGACTCAGAGCTTTGCTTTGAATCCCACATAAATCTTATTAGAAAGATCTCCTTTTTTATCTAAGAAATATGTCTAGAGTGCGTCCATTTCTATCATTAAAAAATGCAGAAAAATGTATGCATGCTTTCATCTCAAGTCGTTTCGACTACTGCAATGCTTTGTTCTCAGGTTTACCAAGCAAATCAATTCAAAAACTTCAAGGTTCAGAATGCGGCAGCTAGAGTTCTAACTGGGACTAAAAAGAGAGAGCACATCTCACCTGTTCTCTATGGCTTCCACTGGCTACCAGTGTCTTATAGAATAGATTTTAAGGTCATTTTAATGGTCTTTAAAGCACTAAAGGGGTTGGCACCAACCTATATTAGAGACTGCCTTGTTAATTATGTACCTGGCAGGGCCCTTAGATCCTCCAATGCTTCTTTGTTGGTAATACCCAAGGTGAACTATAAAAGGAGCGGAGAAGCATCTTTCAGCTATTTGGCCCCAAAACTGTGGAATTCCATTCCGAGCCATATTCGTGAGGCTGAATCAGTCATTGCTTTTAAAAGGGATCTTAAAACGCACCTTTTCAATAAGGCTTTTAATTAAACATTAAGTATAAATATGCTAAAAGTTAAAGGTAGATGTGTGACAATTAAGCTGTATTCTATTAAATTAAATTATATTTCATTTTTTATTTATTTTTTTATGTTATTTTAATAATCATTGTTTTCTAAATACTTTGTAATTTTATGGTGTTTTACAATCATAGTTCTACTATTTTCAACCATATTTTTTATTTGTTTGAATTTAGATTTTTTTTGTATTCTCTGTTATGTGA
>JAPMUY010006690.1:0-48828 GCA_026901105.3 Galaxias olidus
TAGCTAGCTGACGTGACTCGTTGAACACCCACCGAGACCTTGTAGAGCAGGTCCCGTTTGCTAGCTCTTACTGAACCCACAAACTCTCCTTTCGCATAGCTGCCGGGCAACTTATCATGGGCAACTTGTAATGATTTTCACGTCTTTTAATACTTTTCCCCTCGTTCTAGGAGAAAGAACTTAAATGTGCCAAAGTGACTGGTGAGGTACACGGTGGAGACGAGAGATGTAGTTCATTGAGAAGGCTAACACAAAACTCAACATTACGTTCATGTTTTACGACAAACTGCAACTTTTTTGACGTGAAAAGAATCTTTTAAATTGACAAACATCATATGTGTAATTCATGGCACAATTCAAACGGGATCAAAGATAAGTCATCTCTCGCCGTTGACTACCACACATTTCTTTCCACAATAAGGTCCCATAGCGGTCAACCGGAAGGGGCAGACCTAGGCTCTCTATTAGAAGACATGTTTGTACAAATTAGTTGCAACGCTTGCATAAGACAACAGGGTGTTCAACGCGCCACCGTTTCCGTTTAAATAAACGTGATACTTTCGTGGGGGCTGAACGCAGCTCTGCTCCGGAGCAGGTTAGGTGTGTATAAATTACCATGGCGAATTACCCCAGTAAAAAGTGAACCACCATCGCGGTACAGATAACCCCGGGTTATACCTTGCTGACCCCAAATCCTGAATCGTGGTATAGGCCTCTGGTCGATGGGGAAAACAAGTTTTGGTTGTAGTATCACATCAGACATCACAGATAGGCTATAGCTATCAAAAGGAAGCAAAACAGTTTTTTATTTTGTAGCCTAGCTATAAATCCAAAATATAAAATGTATTTGTTAGTAGTGTTATGTTTTGGAGGTTAATACACTGCCAAAATATACCATGTTTTAACTATCCATCCAGTCTAGGCCTGCCTATACGTGCATTGGCCTACATTTTATCTGGTATGATCAAATTGCATATCGGGCAATAGTAGAACTGTTTTGCTCAAACTCAATTAAGTCCTAAAAAACGCTTTCAGGTGTGAACTATTAGAGAAGGAAATGGGACAGATAGGAAACAATTGGCTTGGGGTTGGTTTATCGAGTTGTGTTTAAAGCTCTTGCTCAGTGATCAATTATTATTATCATCATCATCATCATCATCATCATCAATAATAATAAAAATAATAATGATGATGATGATGATGATGATGATGATGATGATGATGATAATAATAATAATACATTAGGTGCCTTTCTAGACGCCCATAATACACAGTTTGGGCAGCACGGTGGCTCAGTGGTTAGCACTGGTGCCTCACAGCAAGAAGGTCCTGCGTTCGAACCCCACCTGACCCAATGGCCTTTCTGTGTGGAGTTTGCCAGTCTCCCCGTGTTTGTGTGGGTTTCCTCCGGGTACTCCAACATCAAAAACACATGCTCCATTCTCCTACCAGTGCCCTGACCAGTCACTGCCAATTCACCTGCAATTCCATCAAGCGAGATAAGCGAAAAGCCTGGCTTATTTTGATAAGTCTCGCTAATTTTAGTGAGAGATCCGTTCCATTACTGTGGCTAATACGAATCCCCGCTTAGTTACCAAGGTAATTTATACCACTGAACTAGCCTGCTCCATAGCAGGCTAACTGTCAAGCTTAGTTTAACTGCGTAACAAATAATATCCAACAGGCGGAAACAATATCCCAAAAGACAGTTCCGTGAAGTGTCTTTTCTCGCTCCTCTCACGTTATTCACTTACCCTATGTCCCGTGTTCGGAAACAGAAGTTTAGAAACTTTTCTCGCAATGTGACAAATAATGAATGTAAGTGTTTACGTTAGTTCCAAATAATGTTTTAATAAAAATGAACATGTTCAGAAAATCATGTCTTTCCATGTGTATTGTCCTCAAAAGCCAGTAGGTTAATTGACATAAGCCTATAGCCCTATTTAAGCAGTGCAATTAATGACAATCTACCACCAATGATGGCGTGTCCATTCCTCGACAACCCTGTGGATGAAGGTGCTCAGATCCTATACAGAGCGTTCACACCACCAGCCCCAAGGGTCTTCAGAGACAGAATAAATCCGCTCTGCTTCCCTGATGACTATTTGTGGGAGAGATACAGGTTCAGTAGGCCCGGCATAGTTTACCTATGTAATCTGCTGGAACCACACATAAAAAAACACACTCGTCGTAGCCAAGCCTTGACAACTGTGCAATCTGTCTGCATAGCTCTGCGTTTCTTTGCATGTGGGACTTTCTTGTACAGTGTTGGTGATGCAGAGGGTCTTGCCAAAGCAACCGTATGCCGTGAGATCCGACGAGTATACCTTGCACTTAAACAATACTTAAATGTGTTTATCACTTTCCCTGGTCATCTGGAACCCCAAAGGATCAAGGAGCTGTTTTATTCAATTGCAGGTATGTGATATGTAAAATACATGTAAGATAGCATACAGGTTGACAAGCTTCTCTTCTAACTTTAATCCTCTCCATCAGGCTTCCCCAATGTCCTAGGTGCTATAGACTGTACACGTGCGTATCCAGGCCCCATCTGGACCTGTGGAGGCAGATTATGTCAACCGGAAATCTTTCCATAGCCTTAACATACAAGTATGTAGGGAAGCTGTCTGTCCATACACTGTCAGGCAGAATATAAATAATTGTGTTTTAATGAAATGTGCACATCGTGGAAAAACATCAGGTTAGTTTTCATGTCAACATTATTTAGGATTTTAAGCATGTTACAATGGTAGTTGTTCACAAAAAATGTAATTGTCAATGTCAGCAATACACATAAAAGGAACTGCACTGTGCAGAGATTGTTTAATTTACATTAACACTACATTTACTAAAATAATACAATCTGGTATTTCTTATCCAAACAAAATGACTAAAGTAACGTGGTTGCAGAGGGCCTATGCAAAACCATCATTTGAAATATTTCACAATTTTAGACCCAAACTGCAAAATACTTCACTGAAATGTGAGAAATTTCCAATTATTCTGACCTATACCTCACATTATGAAAGACATCATTACTTCAACCCTTCTTAGTCATGCTGAGCAATTTGAAATGAATGCTCTGCAAAGTATAGTGTGCTGCATCATTGAAGGTCACCTTCTATGCTGTCAGATGATCTGCGATGGAAGTTGCTTGATCACGAACATCATTGCGAAATGGCCTGGCTCTGTCCATGATTCCAGAATCCTTCGAGCATCATCACTGTCACAGAGGTTTGCACAAGGCAAGATCACATTTTTACCAAAGGTTTACTATTCTACTTGAACCTTAAGTAACTCATGTATATTTAAACCTATTTTATTCTGTACTGTGTAGGACAGTTTAATGGAGTTCTGCTTGGGGACAGAGGCTATTCCTGTATGCAGTACCTACTGACACCCTACCCAGACCCAGCAACAGAAGCGGAGAGGGCCTTCAACTATGGCCACGCCAAAACCAGGGCTCGAATTGAGATGACCTTTGGTCAACTGAAATCTAGGTTTCAGTGCCCGAAGAGCCTCAGAGTTTCTCCAGAAAGGGCCTGTGATATCACTGCGGCCTGTGCAGTCCTGCATAACATTGCCACCACACGCCGTGAGAGACTGCCCCCAATGTTGCCGGAGGACGAATGGGAAGAAATTGCCCCAGTGCTTTTGGGACCGCAAGATGGAAGAACTGTGCGGGATCTTTACAAGAATACTTATTTCAGTTAATCACCATTTCATTCATGCTGCCCTTTGTTTTTGAATAAACCCTTTGATTTTGCCAGCAAGTTTTGCATTCATCATTTATTCAGAAAATGTGTCAGTTGTTTGAAATGTCTTTATTAAATCATCAACTTTCTCCAAGCTGTAAAGGAAAAAGGGGCATTAAATGTTGTCCAAACGATGACCTTCAGCTGTGTCCAAATTTACACTTACATCCTTCTCCAGTTTCCTCATCTCCAACTGCATCTTCCTCATTTTGAGTTTTCTGTAGTCCTTATCCATTTTTTTTTATCTCCATTTTAAGGAGCAGTGCCTCTTATAGACAGAACGAACATCCTGTGAAAGACAAGATGTGTTTTAGAGTAGCTGACTGCTGAGTAGCTGCTGTAGGTAATATTAATAGAACTCACTTCATTCCTTGCTGATGAACTTGTTCCAGCCATGTCCTGCTGCAAAGTATATGGTTTTACATAATTGTAAGAATTCAGACATATCCAAATGGTTTCTCATTTCGTCTTACCTCTGGCATATGTGTGGATGCAGAAAGGGTCTCCTTGTCAAGGGCCCTTGGCATGCTGGGGTCCTCTCCCTGTTAATATAATACAATTGAAGCAGAAATTAGAAAGGATGCAGGGTGTTTATACTACAGGACTACTTAAACATGGGTCAAGTAGCCCTTGGTCATCGGCTTGAGGATCGATGAGGCTTATTGAGTCTCCAGTTACTGAAATGTACAATAAGCCTACCGTTAGTTGTTATCAGAGGGACTGATACCTGTAAAGGAAAACTAGTGGACAATACCTTGCACAAATTGCTGCAGAGGACCTTGCGGACCGATGTCTGTTGAGGTCCCCCCCTCTAATCCCTCAATTAGAGGGCGCCCCTGGTTGCAGCCCAAAGCTAACTCCTCTGCAGATGTGAAGGGCTCAGGTGGAGGTCCCCCACCAGTAGCAGATAAAGCCGTCTTTTTTGCGGCTAAAATGGTTTAGATAGATACACACACTTACAACCCTTGTTGTGGGCTACTTACCACTCTGGAAAATGTTTTAATACTTTATTTTCACCTGTTGCCACGCTCTCTTTGGGCTATTGGTATTGCCCCTGTTGAGATACAACTTAAAATAATTTATATAGGCCAAGGGTTACTAGCTCAGAAAGGCTTCAAAAATCTTCCCCAAAATTTAACATAATCTAACATTATTGAGCTTGCTGATAAGACAGTCTTACTTTCTCTAATAATATGAACATTTAGAAAATAATAAGTAGGCTACTATAAAGTCAACGCATTTAATCGGTCAACAATTTTTTGCCATTCCATTTCCCGAGTCTTGTTTGTTGTGGCAGTATTGCCTTTTTTGTTGATGACGTCCTTATACTCAGAGTAGAATTACATTAACATAGTTTGCTCCGCTGGCGAGATGAACACCGCTCTTGCCGGTTTTCGCGACATCTTATCTGATACAATCGATTTTTACGGCCTGCTTATATTATTCGTGCGCGCACACAATGCCAGTTTGTACAAGCCTGGCTTGAGTTAACGTTGACTGGACACGGCTGAATTGTGTTAATGGAACGACTTGAGGCTTGAAACCAAGGTGACGTTAGTTCAAGCCAGGTTTTTTCTATTAAGCTCCGCTTTCATTTGCGCGGTTGATGGAATACCCCCCTGGAGTCGGTCTGTGTGTCCTATGTCCTAAGTAAGTCTGGCGCAAATTGGCTGCCGTGGTATCACTCAGACTGAGTGTTGTGTTTGATAGCTGTCGGTCCATTCGTTGTTCGTTCTGTGTAATTAATTGGCGACCAATTTGTGTGAAGCGCTTTGAGTCTCGAGAAAAGCGCTAAAAACTAAATAAAATGAATTATTATTATTATTATTATTTAAAATAGTACAATATACAATTTGAAATGCAATAAATTTAGGACAGACACAATGGTATTGAGGCAGGGAACAACCAAAAAAAACATTGAAAAGTCAAATGGACTTAGTTATAACTGTTCTATTTAACTAGAGGGGCCAGATTGTTCAGCCAACATCAACATGATGCTGCAGATGCACTTTTTCGTCATGACTGAGGGGATGGAGCGCTCCAAGTTTTTATTATTATTATATATGCTACTAGTTAATTCGCTAAACTGACCTACTGCATCTTTAAGTGCTAATATTTAACTTTAATATCTAGCACAGCTAAATTGCTACGTCATCGTACCCTTGACTACAACTCCCATATAGCCTACCTCAGTGTGTTAGAGGCGTGGCCACTGGGATATAAACATGGGTATAAAGACAGCATGTACTATTTACCGGTAATCTATATCTTCGGAATCTTGAATCGTTTAAACTTGGCAAGGTTACCTTGCCTTTTGCCTTTTAGTGAGATGTTATAGGTGCAATTGTAGATTATTAAAATATATATTTACATGATTTGTACCTGTTTCAAATGGACCTATCTGCATTCTAACTACTACTAGCCTAGTTAAACATTGCAACCTATATTTATTTCGCTGTTGATATTGTGATTAATCGGCTGTGTAGTCAGTAACAATGGCTATAAACAAATCAAAAGTAGCTGTCGGATTTATAGTGGCAGGAACGCTGACCGTGGTTTTTGGGACCATTCTTGTGTTTGTCGGACCAGTTATTATTAACGATCAAATTGTAAAGGTAATCATAATTATTATCTCTGCTATGTTAATGCATGGTTTTAACTTAATATGCCTTCGGTATTGTCATATACGTCTGTCCAACAATGGCACCACGACGGGTGTATTCCGTTTGGGCTACAAATCAGTTGTCAAAAGTGTAATATTTTTTTCCATCTTTTACTTTGTTTTAGAACATAGTGATCGACCCAAAGAATGAACTCACCTATACCATGTGGAAGGACATCCCCGTCCCCTTCTTCATGTCCGTTTACTTCTTTAATGTCCTCAACCCAAAGGAAGTACTGTTGGGAGAGAAACCCATGGTAGATCAGAGGGGACCGTACGTCTACAGGTATGTTCTGCGCCGTAAATAATTGTGGCAGTATATGAATTGAAAAGCTATTTGGTTAAATTGCATGATCATTTCAAAAGTAGATTTTAATACAAAATAAACATTTACCTGTAAACAAAAATTTTAGTCAGTAGGGCCACATTTCAGCCAAGACAGGACTGATATTTTATTAAATTGTAGTCTTCCCAGTAGACAGAATAACTGTTCTTGCTTGGCTGTTTTCTGGGCTGCATAGACTTGTGGATCTCCACAAACTGCAAGGTGTCAGGCAAATGAAACCTTTGAAAGTAGTAGTTTGTCCTAAATTAGCAGATGGTGTTCACAAAATCATAATGATCAATCATTATTTATTTAATTATTATGTTTTATTTGCACACCCTTACAAAAACAGTTCCTTCAGTTTTAAAGGACTGCTTTCATCAGTCGCCGATAGGGCAAATCTTCGAATATAGGCTAATCAGTCACACGCTGGACTATTAGTGGGGACACTGCAGCCATTACAAAAACGTCTTGCTCAAGAATAAGTAGAGTGACACATCAGCAACTGCCAAACAACTAAAAAAGATCACCTACCTAGACCTAGCATTTCTCCAGTGAGTTTGGTCATTTTAGTTCATCTAGGAAGGCAGGAGAGGGTGTGGGACTGCAGGTTCTGTCTCATCAGCATCAATATACCTGACAGATTGCTTGCAAAGTTGTTCCAGTTGTTAAAGTAGTATCTTTTCAAAACTCAAGACACGAAAGTCAGAACAGATCATCAAAATCCACTATTTCCATAACTAAACACTTTTTCAATTGCTTGGATGTGATACTCGTAAACCTAAAATAATTGGTTAATTGAGCAGAAATTACCAGTTCAAATTGTTTCTATTTCAAAGCAATTTGCACATTACATATAGAATTATTGTCTTAATTTTATACAACACGTTTTACTATCAACTAATACAACTACTCATAATGGTAAGCAACTGTTGCGTTACTTCTAATGCATTATGAAAACTGGAAAAAAAACTATTTTACGTTTAGATCATTTGTTTTGACCTACGTTTTTTATTTTATGTCATACAGTAAATACATTTCAAGTGTTGTTCAATGATTCCCCTGTTTTTCTCTTCTACTCCTTTTACAGAAATGCATTTATCATATTGAAACATGTATGAAGTATTTTATACTTCAATATTATAAGATTGTATCACCAACTTAACAGTATTGGGTGTTGCGTGTGAGTAATCTTAACTAATGTTCCTATGGTATTTCATCATAAATTTGTGAATTGAACCAATTCATTTGAAGTTACAAGGTTTCTTCAAAGATATGAATGCGAGATTTTGAAGACACAACAGCTTATGTTGCATGTGGTAATGATTTTGTGTGTTTTGTCTAAGGTTTTGAAAAATTAGCAGAAGGTTCTGTAATTAGTGCCAAAGTGATTGGGAAAAAAAAGCAACTAATGTTTATGAAAGCAGATGAGCATGAATTTTTACAAATTCCACCAGAAAGGTTTTCTTTCACTCATAATCACCTTTACTAGGGTAGATGTTCAGTAGGTTAAATTGGATTATTATATAATGGGATGTAACCTATTTCCTAACTGGGGCGCTTCCTGTATTTTTTTAGGCTGTGCACCTAAATATGACTAGGAAAAACCAGAGTACTGGGTATAATTAAAGAGACCATCACACTTTCAGATGTTACATTACATGCAGAACAGTATGAGGAAACAATTCAATATGTAAATTAAATCTTTATGGTAAAACACTTATGGCTATGTGGAATATGAGGGTCTCTGTACAGACTAAAATGGTTTGTGTTTCAGTAATGAAAATACTATTACATTTGAAAAAAGGACAGGGGTTCAGACAGACAATTCAGTAGGCAGAAAGTTGTAGTATACACAGATTTGGGAGTGTTTAACCTACTGTCTCAATTCCTTAGGGTTGTATGACTGGACTAAGGTCTAACTTAGAACAGTGTCTGTTTTGGATCCTGAAATGAATCAGTAATGGAAGCATTTTGTAGTTGTATTCCTTATCATTTTGTTCTGTACATACTTTTGTTCTTCACCTGATAGTTTGATGTGCATATTTTTGTCTTGAACTGCCAAAAGAGCTAACATCATCCACCCACTAAACATTTGTGGCATAAAAGTGCTATACCCCCAGGTTGTTTGTTTCCACAATGATATAGACTATGAATTTGTAATCTCAATCTCTGCAACATTTAAACATTGACCTGATCGATAGTGTAAAATATTTACCAACCTTTTAACCAGACCGTCATGCAATTTAGGAAGCATTGTTTTAGCCGAAGAAGAATGGTCTTCACATATTGCTAATTGAGCACGCTCATTTGACAATTATTTCTGGCACTCTGCTCTTGGCTCTGTACTGCATATAGAACGTTTGATTTGGTCCTGTGTAGGTCAAGTGACGTTTGTGGATTATACTTTGCTTGTTGTGTGTGTGTGTGTGTGTGTTATTTTCAATAGTACTAGTTTCCATTTCCTAGTACTCATTTCCTTACTGTCATGTTAAGGTAAAAGAGGATGGCTTTGGGAAACCAAAGTTACCTATCCTCCTATCCTATCTGCATGACAAAAGGTATTTTTGTGCTAGTAAATCAGCAAGTTTGATGCTCTGTGTCATCCTCACAAAACAATTGGGAAGGAAGTGAAACTAAATCTCCTTGTTCTAAAACTAAGATGTTTGTGTTTGTTTCTAGGAAACGCTGCCAGAAAGACAATATCACGTTCCATGCTAATGACACTGTGTCATACAAGGAATACAGACAGTTTTTCTTTGAGCCAACCATGTCAGCAGGCGATGAGTCAGACGTGGTTACCATTCCCAACATGCTGGTGTTGGTAAGAAAGCATTACTGAACAAATTGATAGATGACGTAAGGGATGTATGTTGGCTTGTTTAGGTCATCCCACTTATTGTGAAGGCATGGCTTTCCTTCCCCTGAGATGGAAGGATAGCCCGTTGCACTAAATGTTACAACATTCACCACCTGCACCCCGTGGTCTCAATGGCCATAACACTCAACTCCTTTTCCTCTCCTATCCTGGTTCTACCCAAGGGTGCTGCAGTGATGATGGAGAACTTGCCATTCCCAGTGCGTTTGATAATCAGCACCACCTTTAAGGCCTTCAAGGAGGGCCCTTTCCTCACCAAGACAGTGGGAGAACTGATGTGGGGCTATGACAGCAGCCTTGTGGAGTTCCTTAACAAATACTTCCCAGGAATGTTACCCTCCACTGGCAAGTTTGGCCTCTTTGCTGAGGTGAGAGGCAACTGCCAATCCCATGAAATACTCGTGAAGACGGGGGCAATGAATCTCCAATCATCTAATGTGTATTACAGTATGTGTGTCTTATTGTCGTCGCCCCCCCCCCCCACAACCAGTTCAACAACTCTGACACCGGCCTGTTTAACATCTTTACTGGCAAGGGCGACATCAGGAAAGTGCACATGGTGGACTCCTGGAATGGGCTCAAAGAGGTGAAGTGTCTAATATGTATTGATGTAATGGAGTCAGCATAGATTAGAACAGATGAAATGTGTCTGTTTGGCAGAGGTGGACCAAGTATACAAATCTTGTTCTTGAGTGAATGGACAGATACCCTTGCTAAATATAACTCCACTAAAAGTAGTAGTCTTCAATTTCAATTTCTACTCAAGTTAAATTACAAAAGTACCTGTTTTTAAAAATACTTGGGGATCAAAAGTAAAAAGCACTTATTTATTATTTTGTATGGTTATATTTGTCAGGGGTTGCTGTTATGACAAAATGAATTGAAAAATAGAGTTGGCAAACTTTCCTATTTATAAAAAATGGCGTTCATCAGGCTTATTGGGCTCTCTTGTGTATCAATCTATATAATCTATGCAGCTAGCTAATGTCTGTGGTTCAAACCAAACTCATGAGCCGATCGAAACGCATGCACTGTCCTGATTGGTAGGCTTCAGTTTGAGAATGTGTTGTATTATTCTATAGGATCTTTTAGACTATTTATTTTCTCCACATCAAAGTAACGAGAAACTGATATTGAACAAGAGTGTGTCAAAAGAAATGTAGTAGAGTGAAAGTAAAAAGTCTCCCAAAATGGACACACTTGAGTAAAGTGCAGAGATTTGAAAAGGGTATTTAAGTACAGGAGCACGTTACATGTACTTCATTACTGTCCACCACGTTCATTATTCCCCCTCTCCTTTTATCTTGACACTGACGTACCACTAGCTCACCAACTGGGGAACAGCTCAGTGCAACATGATCAATGGAACAGCAGGCCAGATGTGGCCGCCTTTCATGACCCCCGAGTCTACACTGCCTTTCTATAGCCCTGATGCCTGCAGGTAGGCCTCAGTGAATGAACTTAGACCCACGCCCTCACGCAGTCACCCACTTAATCAAACACTGGCGCTTTATTAATAGCACTGACACTCGCGTACTTGCAGATAAATATAAACTTCTCAATGGTGGTTTAGATCCATGGAGCTGGTGTACCAGCGACCTGGCATCATGAAGGGGATTCCTTTGTATCGTTACGTTGCACCAAAGACACTGTTTGCCAACGGCTCGGATTACGCCCCCAACGAAGGCTTTTGCCCCTGCAGACAATCGGGAATCCTAAATGTTAGCAGCTGCAGACACAGTAAGTGTTTGTTGTTTTACCGCACGCACGCACGCACACACAATGGGTTTGTCAAGGAATAACTAATATAAATCTTTAAAAAAGTATTTCAAGAATGGTCTGGCTCATAGACAATAAGAGCATGTGACCCAGAGAGGACAGGCAGTGGAGCAACACAAATCCTTGTAAAAAAATGCTCTTCCATGCTACCATGGAAAAACAATGCAATGTTAAATATCGCCCAGTTCACTTACACAATGGTGACTGCGATCATGTGCTAAGGAATTTCACTTCCCTATGTTCAACATAGACTTGACTTTGTAAATTGTATGTGATCTGCGATCATGTGCTAAGGAATTTCACTTCCCTCACTCAGTCCTCGTTAACAAGCTCAATAATATTGAAAACTTTAGAGCAGATACATTAAGATTATCTGCAGCCTTGTAGCCAAAGCTCAATATCAGATCAGGGCCACACAGAAATATCAGGGCCAGATAAAAAAAAAATAAACGCTCAATACGCGTTTTTGTACGCTCAAAATTCGTCCTGGGGAGTTTGATTTGGGCTTTGTGGCACGCTATGTATCATCCCTAAAACACAATTTCTTTTCTTGAATGGAAGAAGATTGGGATGAAGGTTTTGTGTCTTTGTTCCACAGACTCTCCAGTCTTCATCTCCCATCCCCACTTCTTCAACGCGGACCCTGTGCTGCTGGACTATGTGCTGGGACTTCGGCCCACAGAGGATCAGCATGGCCTCTTCATAGACATCCACCCTGTGAGTGCGCGCGCACACACACACTCACACCTCAATGTCAGTCTTTCTGATTTCATGGTATTGTTTGACCATAAAATCATTTCTTATCTTAATTGGGTTATATCTGTATATAAGATAACATTGGATTACCCTTGATAGGAAAGTTTTATATGTCAGGGTCATGCATGCAGGTCAACAAAATAACGGAAACACTTCTACACAAATATTATGATACATAACTGGAAGAACACAACATATCAAGGACCTACTGTGATCATGAAGATTATGACCAACAGCTGCTCTCTTCTGGAAGGCTGTTATACAAGTTATAATTTTAAAAGCTGTTTATAATATAATATTTGTTATGTTGTTCTGTTGTCTCTTGCAATATAATTGATAGCAAAATCGTTAAACCAAATTTTTTTATTTGTTTATAATTGCAATATACAAAACTACTGGTCTCAGATTCAAAAACCCAACCCACTTTCTTTGTAAGAATAAATGTCTACAGTAGGTGTTTTTGGTAATGTCCTGCCCATGTAATTACTTGTACATTATTGTACAAACTCGCTCCTTCACTCCCTACCTCCCTATGGCTGGTGGAACAATCACTGGAATTTTTTTTAATTTTTTTAATCCGTACGTTTTTACATTTATGAAGGTACTAGCCATTTGCTGAGTGCTAAAGCTGACATTTTTTGGGATGCATCCATCAATTTCAAAAGGCTCTCACTCTCGCTCTCTGTGTATATGTGTATGTGTATATGTATATATACAGTGCTGTGAAAAAGTATTGGCCCCCTTACAGATTTCTTCTGTTTTTGCTTTTTTGTCACACTTACATTTTTCAGATCATCAAACAAATATTAATATCAGACAAAGACAACCTGAGGGAATACAAAATGCAGTTTTTAAATGATGATTTCATTTATTAAGGGAAAAAAATCTATCCAAACCAACCTGGCCCTATGTGAAAAAGTAATTGCCCCCTAAACCTAATAACTGGTTGTGCCACCCTTGGCGGCAACAACTGCAATCAAGCGTTTGCGATAACTGGCAATGAGTCTTTAACATTGCCGTGGAGGAATTTTGGCCCACTCTTCTTCGCAGAATTGTTTTAATTCAGCCACATTGGAGGGTTTTCGAGCATGAACGGCCTCTTTAAGGTCATGCCACAGCATCTCAATCGGATTTAAGTCCGGACTTTGACTAGGCCACTCCAAAACCTTCATTTATTAATTTTTTGCCATTCAGAGGTGGACTTGCTGGTGTGCTTTGGATCATTGTCCTGCTGCATAACCCAAGTCCGCTTGAGCTTAAGGTCACGAACTGATGGCCGGACATTTTCCTTCAGGATTTTCTGGTAGAGAGCAGAATTCATGGTTCCATTAATTACGGCAAGTCGCCCAGGTCCTGGAGCAGCAAAGCAGCCCCAGACCATCACACTACCACCACCATGTTTGACTGTCGGTATGATGTTCTTTTCCTGAAATGCTGTGTTAGTTTTACGCCAGATGTAACGGGACGCACACCTTCCAAAAAGTTCCACTTTTGTCTCGTCAGTCCACAGAATATTTTCCCAAGTCTTGGGGATCATCAAGATGTTTTTTGGCAAGTGTGAGACGGGCCTTTGTGTTCTTTTTGGTCAGCAGTGGTTTTTATCTTGGAACTCTCCCATGGATACCATGTTTGCCCAGTCTCTTTCTTATTGTTGAATCATGAACACTGACCTTAAGTGAGGCCTGCGGTGCTTTAGATGTTGTTCTGGGTTCTTTTGTGACCTCCTGGATGAGTTGTTGATGCGCTCTTGGAGTAATTTTGGTAGGCCAGCCACTCCTGGGAAGGTTCACCACTGTTCCATGTTTTCTCCATTTGTGGATAATGGCTCTCACTGTGGTTCGCTGGAGTCCCAAAGCCTTAGAAATGGCTTTGTAACCCTTTCCAGACTGATAGATGTCAATGACTTTGTTTCTCATCTGTTCTTGAATTTCTTCAGATCGGGGCATGATGTGTTGCTTTTTGAGATCTTTTAGCCTACTTCATGTTGTCAGACAGGTTCTATTTAAGTGATTTCTTGATTCTACAGTTTTGGCAGTAATCAGGCCTGGGTGTGGCTAGTGAAATTGAACTCAACTTTTCAAAAAAATTTGGTTAATCACACTTAATTCATAATTTAACAAGGGGGAGCAATTACTTTTTCATATAGGGCCAGGTTGGTTTGCATAGCTTTTTCCCTTAATAAATGTAATCATCATTTAAAAAACAGCTTTTTGTATGTACTCAGGGTATCTTTGTCTGATTATAAAAAATTGTTTGATAATCTGAAACATTTCAGTGTGACAAATGTGCAAACACTAAGTATCTGTAAGGGGGCAAATACTTTTTCACAGCACTGTGTATATATATATATATATATATACACAGTGCTTTTTCACAGCACTGTGTATATATATATATATATATATATATATATATATATATATATATATATATAATGCTCAAATGATCATCATCATTATATATATATATATATATATATATATATATATATATATATATAATGATGATGATCATTTGAGCGTTTTAAATGACAAAGCTTTTTTAAATATTAGCATTGCTGTTTTATTCAGAAAGTGGTTGGTGATTTAGATATGAATAAGTAACCAAGAAAGTTCTTGAGTACATAATTAGTCATCAGCTATCTAGACGTAAGGACTGATGACCCTGATAAGGAATACAGACCACATTGACAGACAGTGAAGGAGTGGCACATCTCAAAAAGCACACATAATTTTGGAAAGATAATAGTCATTAAAGATTACGCCATAAAATAAAATTCTGTATATTTATTCGTTGGCTCGTTCTGCTTTGAATGTATTTTTACTGCTTCTCTTTAATCTATCAATTTAGAATAGATAACCCGTACATAAATTTAACACGTGTTTTATTTTCTAGAAATTGTAACAGGATGGCTACCCAGAATTGACTAGGTTGGATTAGGGTAATAAGAACGTTTATGATGTCTGCACTACAAGTCATTATTTTTGTATGATTGGAAGACTTGGAACTGGCATGCTATTGAAATCGTTTTGAAGATTAAAGTATGGCGTTTAGTGTATTCTACTCCTATTGGCTTATCTAATGCCTAAGAATTGTCAATGACCAAAGGTCCTGCCAAATCAAAGTGCAGTGTGACCTACAGTGTGTGATAAGCTAATTGGACACTGAGACATAAGTGTATTTGTGATGAAACGGTAGTGCTAACGGGTCATTCAGGTTGACTACCACCTGAAGTGGATGAGTGGTTCTGGGGTGAATTGTTAAGGTGGTCCCCCGAGTGAATGCAACTGTCCGTTGTCAACATCGATATTGTCCCTTTTTATTCTTTTTCTTTTGACAATCTAGCTGATTATATGACATAAATTACTACAAAAACGTTTGTTTCAATCAATATATCAACGGATAGATGGATAAACTATATTTTTCTTAAAGATAGCATATATTTGTGGAAATGTTAAAATACATTTTGGCATAATGGTATTTGTTTTTTAACTACTATATATAAACAGAAACCAACTATAAGAAACAAGTGTAAGGCTTAATGAACTGCTCTTTCGACAGGCTGCTAGATAAAGGCTGATAGATACAGTATATTTATGTTATTGATTGACTGTGGTGAGCTGTATACTTAGTGCTGGTTGATATAGCCTAAAACTGATTTCACAATATTTGTGGGGAAAATATCAATATTCGACAACTTGATAATTCCTTATTTAGATGATTAAATTTAATTTAACTTGAGTTAGATGATGTATAAAACTATCTCGGAGCAGATTTATTTCAATAGTAAACGAGATCATTTATTGCAAATAATATTACCATCAGAATAAATGTAACTGGCCTGCATACTGATAATAAGGATCTTAAGTCAAAAACATCAAACTATTAACAAATGGTTATAAAACTATAACTATTATACCATGGATGGGGAACCTTTTTTTCTATGAAGGGACATTAGTATATGGGGTGCACACAAAAGGACAAACATAAATGTATTTTCTTTTATCGCTGGCTTATGTTACAACATGAAGATGCCAGGGTGCAGCTACTATTAAATAAGAGGGTCATCAGTTGCTCTCTCAGTCCAACTGCCTGATTGATTGTATAAACAGATTTAGAATAGATATACAATATAAACTGATTCATCTATTCTAGCTAGAATACAATTCACAGGTCTATACATATTCAATAACAATCGAGTATAATAATCATATTACAAAATCACACACAACAATTCCATTCATACAAAAAAAGAGCGTTTACTACTACAGTCACATGACGTTGGCATTACAGCTCCCTGAAGAAAGGCATCTCAGACGGTATGTTGGTCAACAGATTGCAGGTCTCGCAATGGACATATCACCTAAAATTAGCTTGATACCTAGATTGTCACATCCTCAATTCAATACCACTACACCTTGAAAGCATATTACTGTAGCTCATCTTTGGTTGTGATTTATCTTCGTGCCTCTTAAATCTCTGCTGGTAATCTGTAAAACAAAACAAAAGTAGTTGGTTGCAAAACTAAAAGATACTTTCTTTAAGGGGTGTGTGTTTTTAACTTAATAAATTATGCATTGATTTTAATGATCCATTTGAATTGAAACAGGCTTATCTACATAATGATTATATTCTATCATGAATGACAAAAATATAATCAAACATACAGTGCATCCGGAAAGTATTCATACCCCTTCACTTTTTCCACATTTTATTATGTTACAACCTAATTCCAAAATGGATTAAATAAAAAAAATTCCTCAACATTCTACACACAATACCGCATAACGACAAAGTGAAAAAAGTTTTTTTTTAATTTTTTGCTAATATATAAAAAATTTAAATATCACATGTACATAAGTATTCACACCCTTTACTCAATACATTGTTGAAGCACCTTTGGCAGCAATTACAGCCTCAAGTCTTCTTGAGTATGATGCTACAAGCTTGCCACACCTATTTTGGGGCAGTTTCTCCAATTCTTCTTTGCAGATCGTCTCAAGCTCCATCAGGTTGGATGGGGAGCGTCGGTGCACAGCCATTTTCAGATCTCTCCAAAGATGTTCAAGTCTGGGCTCTGGCTGGGCCACTCGGGGACATTCACAGACTTGTCCCAAAGCCACTCCTTTGTTATCTTGGCTGTGTGCTTAGGGTCGTTGTCCTGTTGGAAGGTCAACCTTCGCCCCAGTCTGAGGTCCAGAACGCTCTGGAGCAGGTTTTCATCAAGGATCTCTCTGTACATTGCTGCATTCATCTTTCCCTTGATCCTGACTAGTCTCCCAGTTCCTGCTGCTGAAAAACACCCCCACAGCATGATGCTGCCACCACCATGCTTGACTGGAGGGATGGTATTGGCCAGGTGATGAGCAGTGCCTGGTTTCTTCCAGACATGATGCTTGGCATTCAGGCCAAAGAGTTCAATCTTGGTTTCATCAGACCAGAGAATTTTGTTTCTCATGGTCTGAGAGTCCTTTAGGTGCCTTTTGGCAAACTCCATGCGGGCTTCCGCATGCGGGCTTCCGTCTGGTCACTCTACCATAAAGGCCTGATTGGTAGAGTGCAGCAGAGATGGTTGTCCTTCTGGAAGGTTCTCCCATCTCCACAGAGGAACACTGGAGCTCTGTCAGAGTGACCATCGGGTTCTTGGTCACCTCCCTGACCAAGGCCCTTCTCCTCCGATTGATCAGTTTGGCCGGGCGGCCTGCTCTAGGAAGAGTCCTGGTGGTTCCAAACGTCTTCCATTTGCGAATGATGGAGACCACTGTGCTCGTTGGGACCTTCAATGCTGCAAAGAAAATTTTGTACCCTTCCCCAGATCTGTGCCTCGATACAATCCTGTCTCTGAGGTCTACAGACAATTCCTTGGACTTCATAACTTGGTTTGTGCTCTGACATGCACTGTCAACTGTGGGACCTTTATATAAACAGGTGTGTGCCTTTCCAAATCATGTCCAATCAATTTAATTTACCACCGGTGGACTCCAAACAAGTTGTAGAAACATCTCAAGGATGATCAGTGGAAACGGGATGCACCTGAGCTAAATTTTGAGTGTCACAGCAAAGGGTGTGAATACTTATGTACATGTGATATTTTATTTTTTTATTTTTAAAACATTTGCAAAAAATTCTAAACTTTTTTCACTTGGTCATTATGCGGTATTGTATGTAGAATGTTGCGATTTTTTTTTTTATTTAATCCATTTTGGAATTAGGCTGTAACATAATAAAATGTGGAAAAAGTGAAGGGGTATGAATACTTTCCGGATGCACTGTAGATAAATCAAATCGGTAGGTAAGAAATAGTGGCTCAATGCAATCTTCAGAGAAGCTATCGCGTTTGCCAAAGGCTTGCCTTTCGGTAGCCTATAGACAAACCAAATGCATTGAAACAACAGCGGAAAGGAAAGGACCCGCTGTTCACATGGCAATTTATGCGTTAGGCCACTCCAAACTCTAATCATGCACATTGAGCTCTTAAGCAAAAGTATTTTTCAGGAAATGTTTCTCAAATTTGCACGCTATATTATTAATTCCCTGGCCTTGATAATTAGTATTACCTCTCTCTACAGTAAAGGATGCAACATTTTTCACTAGACTGGCTGTTAATGTTAGCTTGGTAGCCTACAGATAACGTTACCAATGCATAACTTACATTTAAGATTAACATTGCTAAAGTTTCATTTTAATGTATCAGGTAATCGTATGCAAAATTACTGACATAACCATACATAGAACAATGAAAACGTCTTGCTAAATGGATTTCAATCACCGTGACTCAAATCTAAACCAAAACAAACTTGTTTTGGAGAATGCTGTTTATCTTACTGCTGCCAGACGACACTGAAGAAGTGAAGGCATGGACATTACTAAAAGGGCGGGCAGATCCTCCTCTGCCTAGGATCTAATTTTTGTTTCTGTTTTTTGGGATAGTCCCAGAGGCATTGGTCTAGTCAGGGTTGAAAAGCCCAAACCAACGGTTTTAATTTAAGTTAGTAGCAACTCAAGGAAAGTGTACAGCACATATTTTAAATAATACATTGACTGATTACTGTTTCCACTTGAGGCTATGTCTGGACAGGGGTTTACTTCAAAATGAATCAAAGTTTGACTGTCAAATTATGGGAACAGGTAGGCAATTTGACTTGAAGACTAGGTGCGTCGCAAAATTTCATATAAAAATTAAGCATTTCATTTTTAAGCAAGTCCAGCGTCGACCAGAGGCGAGTTTGGAAATGACAACATAACGATATTGACAGTAGAAATATGGAAAGATTGAATTGTCTGATTTAAGCATATATGTATAAGCCAGTTCATCAATCGTTTGATATGAAATAAAACATTTTTTATTAAACTGCTTAAAGTAAAGGATTTTTGCATGGAAGAACAAAACCTACGCTCGTTGGAAACTAACTGTAAATTAGCAAGTGCTCTATAGATAGTTTCACAATATACAAGTGCTGATAAGTTTTACTTTGGAATGACTTAATAGACTCAGACCAACAAAAAACTTGCATTTGTGTCAATTCAAACTGTTTAAAGACTATACACAGCACAATTCTCTCCACCGCTGCTAACTGTGCCCTCGTTCTGACTACATTGTAGTTAGGCTTTGACCAGGCTACTGTATAACTATTTAACAAGCATAGTACTGTTGCACTGGTAAACCATGGTGTGTTGACTGCCCTTTATTCCCAATAGTGCCTGATCTCAGATAGTGCTATGATTGTTTTATCTCATGTTTATGATTGCCACCCGTCATAATCATGTCTATGATGTAAGAACCACCATGTGGGGCTAGTAATACAGCTTGAAGCCTTCAGAACCTCTGGATCCTGTTTGAATCTCTTGTCAGGTTCAGAACCACAACTCCTCAAAACAGAATATCCAATCAGAAAAATAACACAAAATACCAGTGTTGCTACTGCATGCTAAGATGTGAGGATGGTTATCTGATTCCTTGTTTGTGATGTGGAACTTTTTCCTGATCCATCAATGGCTGTGGCTCTGATCAATGCATCCATTGCTTTCTATTGCGCCGTCTCTTGATAGGCTTGGACAGACTCGGCTAGGCGGTTTCTGTTTGTGTGGTAGTGTTAGACGTTATGCATTTTTGCAGTTCAACAAAAATCCTCTAGGCCCCGGAGAAATTTTACGACCTGATATAATTCATTATCAGCAGTACATAATAACCTAAAGAACCGGCTCTAACATGGTACAACGTACTGTAACTGTCCTGTCAAACATGATATTAAATTCAAATGCTTCACTGAGTTAATGTTATATTACAGAATGATTAACCTCAGTAGATATCAAAGTAGATCTATTTGTTTTCTGCAGGAGACTGGTGTCCCTTTGAACGTGTCCATCCGGCTGCAGCTCAATTTGTATATGAAGACGGTGCCAGGGATTTCGTAAGAAAACTGTCTTTGCACATAATGTTCATTTACATATATAGTTTTTAACAGTTTTTTTTTTGGGGCATATTTTGTGATTTGCAAAAATTTAGCTTTTTGTCACGATTCCTATCCAATACTGTGGGAAAGATGTTGCTTTGTAAATAAAGATGTTTTAGTCTTAGAAGCGTGTACCCTCGACATAATTTGCATTTGACTCCAGCCTGAATGTCTGTATTTTTCCAGGGAAACTGGGAAGATCTCTGAGGTTGTGATGCCTATGATCTGGTTTGAGGAGGTACGTTTTGACGACTTGTGTTTCTACCCTCAGTCTACAGAAGACCCCTTGACCTGGTACTCTCAACAAGATAGATCACTGCCTTAGACACTTAACCCCTGACCCTCCGCTATCTCAGTCCATCAGCATTGAATACAGTCCACCCCCCCCCTTTGTCTCTTTGTTTCAGAGTGGGTACATAGACGGCCCTATCCTGACTACCTTCCACACCAATTTGGTGGTGTTGCCCATGGTCATGGAGTACATGCAGTATGGCTTCATTGGCCTGGGCCTGGCCACTGTGTTGGGAGCACTGCTGCTACGACTTCGACAGAAGGTAAGGCCCGACACGCAGCATGCTGCATCATGCTAGCTATCCAAGCTAGTGGGAGGTAGACTAACCGTATGGCACTGTGCATTAAGTACACGCTTACATTAATTTGCATGTTCAAATATTTGAATGGAGATTAAAGATGTCCAGAAGCATGAAGAGAGAGAGAACATGTGTATCTGACGTTTTATTTCCATGTCCCTGAAAGTGTTTTGTCAGAGACAGAGCTTGATGTCAGAAATCACACAGGAGTGAAATGGCCCCAGAGTACATAGTACCATGTATCTATTTCTATGGTCTCTCTATGCATGTGCTCAGCAGAAAATGAATGTTTATCGATGAACCTCTGAAGTAGGATGTGGCCCTATCGGTAGTGTGCGTGTGTGTGTGTGTGTGTGTGTGTGTGTGTGTGTGTGTGTGTGCTCCTCTATCAATGAGTCACAGTACAGTTAGCCACTTAGGTTCATGCTCACTGTGTCCTGGTGCTCTTTCTGGGGGATTATGGGGTCCTCTTTCTAAAGAAATGTAAATGGATATTTCTTTGCACAATTAGTCAGTAAATGGAATTGACACTAGGATTCATGCACCTTATTCTTGCCGTTTAAAATGGTATGGGAAAGTGTGTAGGTGCTGAAATCAGATGCAGTACAACCAAACATGTTCAATTGTGCCTTTCCATTTCCACTTTTATGATGCCGCTAGGAATCTCTGTGCTCCAAAACAAAACACATCATCATATAGATAGCATATCATAATGGATAGTTGAAGTTAATGATTTATAGTTGTAAAACTTACCAGGTCACACTAAATCAATATACAGTATTTACTTATGTCATACATTTCACGTTTTTGCTTTTCCAGAACAGCTTTGTCACGTGCAAACTCTGTGTCTGTGTGAGTGTGATGGCGTGATTGCACAAGCAAAAAGTCTTATTTTACCCCAGAGTTATACCACACCTGTAGGCTGCCTGGGCCTGCACTGTGCCATCTTCCCCACTCAGTTACCTGTTTCACACCTGACTGGAAATCTGTTTTGTTGCAGAAATCTGTCTCAGCAGCATCACCGACTGTAATAGAAAACTCTGGGGTTTGTCACTGACTAAACTTTACTCCTGACCAGTCAAATCTATTCATGTCATCACTGTGGAAAGAGATCTGTACTGATTGTGCAAGTCTGTAGGGAGTTGTTACTGAACTTTGAAATACCATCTATGGTCAATCAAGCAATAATTTAATCAATCAACCAATTAGCCAATCAAGCAATCATCTCTTCATATCAAGATTCTCATTTTCTTCTAAATCAAAAATAAATGAAAGTTTCAAAACTGTTCTAGTTTAAAGATTGTGGACACCTGGTCAAATTCAATGTCTTCCAGTCGACATGATTGAGCTGTTTTTATGTGAAATAAACAACAAAACCGGCAAGCGCATGTCATCAGAGAAGAATCATCAGCTTTTGACTGACTTAACTCAAATATATCTACGAGATCTTTTTTGAGATGTAAGATTAGTTAAGGGTTTCATTGTTACGGCTTAGTCGTTTACAAAAGTTTATCACTTTGGTACTCTATTGGTACTGATAGATGAACAATAAAAGTACCCCCTAAAGTGACTTTGCCTGTTTGGCTTTAAAGCTCTAATAGAGAGTTGCGTCTCAGGTGAGTTTACTGTTTGATTTTCTAGTAATGATGCCATGCTATTGGTCAGTATGACTCCCGCATGTCTTTGCCTATTGCATGTAGTCTGGATTGTTTGCATGTCTACCCCCATGTGGTCATGGTGGGAACGCGCCTACTGCATGAAACGCATCCTGATCACTTAAATCACACACGTGGGCTTGAAACCTTGAGCTTGTGCAGCTTGGCTTTTAATCAGAGGTTCTTTGGCTCCAGAGGCTCCAAATCACCAGTGATATCTTGTCTCATTTCTGGCTGCTGAGTAAAAGTTGTCATGGTTATGTTTTAGGCATCCCATAAAGACTTGATTAATGGCTCAGATGCTCACCAAACACAGAAGGACAAATTTATCATAAACGACGCAGGTGGGTTTCTGGCGAGCACACACACTCGGGGAAAATATGCACTCAGGACATCTATGTACTCAACACCTCATCCAGGCTCGTTCCTTCATTGACACGTAGTGTCTCCATTCACTTAGTATCCTGGTGGGTTAGAATGGTTCAAGTTTAGTATTCCAGAACTGTCAGCATAACATATTCAATTGCATTTTGCTTGTGGACCCTATTGTTGCATACCATTTTATCTGTGACCGTTAGTGTCACCACTGAACCACTCCGTGTAGAATCTACCTCTTTACAACACCTGTTCTCCTTTTGCCTGGACAGGTCAGCGCCTAATTAAAGTAATCCAAAACATTGTTCTATCACAAGCTTTTAAGGTTTACATGTTTTTTTTGGTCACCTGGTGTGAGAAGTGAAGTATTATTTATTTCTGCTCTGCATTGTACATGTGTTTATGCCTGTATGTGAGTGTGTTTATTCTGTTTTGTATGTATGTGCAAATTAGAAGTTGAATTATTTGTTGTATATAAATGTTTGGGAATGTAATTCATTTTTTCAAAAGATACAGGATTCAATTGTGACGCCTTTGTAATGGTACATTTATAGTGTTTACACTCCTTTTAGCCACAGGCAATTAACTGTACAAAAAACAAATATACACTTGACTGAATACTAATTTTAGCTGGCCTCTAATCCCAGCATTGGTATTTTTTTAGAACCTCACCCAGTGAGGGATTTACACTTCTTTGGTCTATTATTACTACTACATTTACACTTCTTTTTGTCTGTTATTACTACTACATTTACACTGCTTTTGTCTGTTATTAGGACTACATTTACACTACTTCTTTTGTCTGTTATTAGGACTACATTTACACTTATTTTGTCTTATTACTACTTTATTTACACTTGTCTGTTATTACTACAACATTTACATTTCTTTTGTCTGTTATTACTACTATATTTACACTACTTTTGTCTTATCTTTTGTCTACATTTACACTTCTTACATCTTTTGTTTCCTCTCTCTCTTACCAGATACAAGTACAAAGATGTAAGGGGACTGTAAGGCCAGATTCCAAGGAGAGCACTTCACCCAATGACCAGTCCCCTTTACTACAGAAGGATGTAGATTGATACACACACACACACACACACACGCACACTGGCTATGAAATAGAGCCTCTTTTCAAAATGCCTTCATGAACTGCAACGCACACACGGCTCATACTGATGAAATGAACTGTTTGACCTCAGCCTAGAACTTTTACAGCCAAATCCATGGAGTGAGACTGAAGAAAAAACACTACTTTGATTCCTACCGTATGTTGTGTGAGACTTGTCAGATTAATCTGATATGGAGACCTGGGACTGTTGAGTTGGCCTGGCCCTGATGGTACCCTCTGTGATGATGATACCCTCTGTGATGATGATACCCTCTGTGATGATGGTACCCTCTGTGATGATGATACCCTCTGTGATGATGATACCCTCTGTGATGATGATGATGTTGGCCTGGCCCTGATGATACCCTCTGTGATGATGATACCCTCTGTGATGATGATACCCTCTGTGATGATGTTGATGTTGGCCTGGCCCTGATGGTACCCTCTGTGATGATGATACCCTCTGTGATGATGTTGATGTTGGCCTGGCCCCGATGATACCCTCTGTGATGATGATACCCTCTGTGATGATGTTGATGTTGGCCTGGCCCCGATGATACCCTCTGTGATGATGATACCCTCTGTGATGATGTTGATGTTGGCCTGGCCCCGATGATACCCTCTGTGATGATGATACCCTCTGTGATGATGTTGATGTTGGCCTGGCCCTGATGATACCCTCTGTGGAATGGTGAGAAAGCCTTCATAATAATAATGACAGGTTTCTGGCCATAAAGTGAAACCAGTTGGAACCATTTATGGTGGTGCAGTGACAACACATGATCTACTCTGTGTTCCCTACTCTACAGCCCCTTTGTAGTTCCCTGAAGAATCTGCTGATCCTTCTAAATGTTCAGTGTGACTTACCTCCCCTAACAGCATCACATAAAGAGGTGAAATATAAGAAGCCCCCCCCCTCCCCTCCTTTTTTCAGTATTACAAAAGAGGAAATTTATACAAGGAGGGATGTTTCCTCTTACCATACGTATGTGCCAAAAATAACCTTACATGTTTTCCCTCACCAATGTGCCTTTGTATGGGAAGTACACAAATGTTCTATGAACAGTACTGTCTTGCCCTGAGTACCTCCTAGTTTGTCGTGTTGGTAGGAAATAACTGGCTTACACAGAGTAGAAGGTGACTGCTTCAATACCGAGGTGCTCATATGCTTTCTGTGCCAAGATCCATCCTAATGACTTGGTAGAGTTTGTGAAAAATCATGTTTCATGTTAGTTGTAATGAATTAAGATCTTTCAATTAAATGTGACAGTATTCATGAAATGGGCGTGATTAAGCAGTGCAGTATGTGTTCAGGTTCTGTGTCCCTGTCAATAGATTGACTGTGGAAATAACTTGCCGCAGATGACTGACTCCTTTATACCTACACAGAAAGAAAAAGGTTCTTGTAAATATGATCTTACTTTTGATTATCCCCACTCGACATGTAAATGTGACAGTGCCCTCCAGTGGAATCATTTATTTAACACAGTGTGCCTCCCTCAACCGAGACCGATCAAACATTCAAAATGAATTGAGTGGCGCAACCACTAAAAAAATAATGTAGAAATACAAATTAAGGTAGCTTGTTCTAGTGTATATTTGACAAAGCACATTTTCTTGATTCAGATCGTACAATGAAAAAGTATATTTTATTAGTGCATTTTACTAGTGGGGACAGCAATCCTGGAAAAGAAAGTAGCATCATGTAAACAGTGCTTTATAAATATCAAGTCTTCAACTTGAATACATAAGGGGAACAAATGGGAAGTGCAGGGGAAACTGTCAAAAATATACACTGCTGTGAAATGTAAAACCCCCTTTCAACCGTTTAATTGAAGGTTTGACTGGTATGGAGATTAAAGGATGCATCGTTCTTGATGTGAAGGATATATGGTTGTGTTAGTTATTGGCTGTTTCATTGTTGAGAGATAAGGACTGAGTAGACTAACCGAGTGTTTGAATTGTTCTGAAATAAGGCCTTCCAGTTTATCTTCTTGGTCCAGAATCTTCTCCAAATTTAGCCTCACCTTGTCTGTGACATCCTGCCAAAAAACCTCAACTCCACTCTCGTCCCCTGGACCGCTAACCCCTTTCAGCTCTGCCTCTTCATCTTTCTCACAAATTCCGCTCCAGGCTAATATCATCTAGGAGGACAATTATATAAGTGTTTGTTTTTGTTTTTATTTACATTTGTCAAGAAATATCAGCAGCAGTAGTAAGAGACTATGTAGTAAGAGACTATGCATGTTCTATGTGTGAGAAACATAAAGAGTACGTGACATGACGAGCGCCTTCTGCTTTTACCGACCGTAGTGATCATGAAAACATCATCATGTACAGGTACGGTGGTAGCACAGCAGAGAGAGGGAAGACACGTCATCATGGTTCAAACCATTTCAAGCTCCATGACGGGCTGGGACTGTCTCCAGGGCTGGCACCATGTAATGGACCTTGTCCTGGTACAATCTGATGGTAGTTGAACTGTCTGAGCAGGCATCAGCTTTCATTCCTCTCTCTTCCTCCTCAAATAAGTTTTACCACATACTTTGAAGGTATCAGTGTGAATGTTGATGTGTGCGTGTGTGTGCACTCACACGTGTGAATGTGTATATATCTTTACATGCCCATGCGAAGTATGTTAGTGTGATCATTCAAGCTAATTTAGAACCTTTGGCCCTGAATATTTTCAATGGCCTTGCACAGAAAGCCTGGATGGGGCTGAGTGTGGTATGTGTGACTGTGCACTAGATGGGGCTGAGTGTGGTATGTGTGACTGTGCACTAGATGGGGCCAGAACAGAAGTGTAAGATGTGTTCTTTTGAGGACCATGCTGGATTTCGGGTGACTGGAGATAGTCTGACAAAATTGAGGCTATTCCCTAATGTTGGTGTGTTTGACATTGGCACAAACCATAACATTATCACACAATATTTGACAACCGTTTTCACTGTATTTATTTGATCCCCTTCTCTTAAGAGCCGTGTGTGTGTGTGTGTGTGTGTGTGTGTGTGTGTGTTCAATGTACTGTTTGTAAGCGAGTGTGTTAGTGTGTTGTTGTGTGCTACTGATTAGACTGCTTGTGTTAAAGTGTGTATCTGTGTGTGTAACGACCACATTCAGTCTTCTGAATGTGTGGGTGCAGGTGCAGGTCTTGATGACTGCTTCTGTTTCTGTATACATATACTTTACCTGCATGGGAACTATGTATGGAGTTCAAATAATGTCATTAACATTTTAAATTGTAATTAAAACTGGGATTCATTTGAAAAGTGGAATACTTGTTTAACATTCATTTTGAAATAATTCAGTTTTGGGTTTTTTTGAAAGTTGAAAATTCAAGTTGGAAAAAGTTCAGTTATTATTTTTTATTCTGATAAAAACAAATCTGATTGTTATGACAGCATCCAGGCTACTAAGAAATACTAGAAGATTGTTGATGTAATCGAGCTCACTTCCTGCCAATAGCCAAGTTGTGTATAATATGAGGAAACACGTCTGCCATAACGGCAGCGTTTTCATGCTGCACTGGGAGTTCATGAGGAAAGTATGTCGTTAAGTAGACAAACACTTATTAAAGTTCATAAATTCATATTCAGGATATTTTGTTGCTTGAATATTACAGGCTTTGTAGGCTTCTACTGTATGTGTTCAGGAGTTTTGAAGGAACTGCAGTATGAAAGAAGCACAGCCGGATGTGTCCATTGACAAACTTAATAATATGATAAACAGAATGACAGGGAACTGTAAACTGTATCACGTGTTGTCAACTTTGGCGCCCGTCACCGGCTCTCAGACATATGCTTTCCATGACTGAGAGTGGCATCTTGTCTTTCTGGAAATGGAGAGGTATTACACACTGAGTTGATGAGAGAATTACCGTCGATAATATGAACAGTCATCTCAGGAAATGATCGTAAACAGAAACACAGACGTGGCCAATTATAATCCTCCCCGTCTTCCTGTCTCTCCTCCACAGGCCTACTCCACTTTGCTCTCATGTCTATCACGTTTAACCTTCAATTGTTCCCTTCAACTAAGGTTCTTATTCCCCTTCATTAGCGTGGCTATATTGAGTTAGGAAACCTAATTTTGAAATGCCATACAATATTATATCAAATTTGTTTAATACATTTTTATTTTAAATACGATATAATGATAAAAATACAGTAAAGCCACTGATGAGTATGAATTATATTAGGTATACTTCTAACCAAACAATTACAATTGTAACACAAAAATTCAAGTTGCAGTTTAAAACTGATCAAATGTAACTAAATACAATTTTGTAAAAAACGATACGTTGATTGTCTTTTCACCTAAACAAAAGGATTATTTTTGCGAACATCTAATCTCATATATCCTTATGAACGTATACACCACACATAATAACCCTTATACTATTATATACTAATACTAATACCAAGTCATAGCATTGAGATCTCTGCGGATCTGTTGTAAGAAGCACTGTTGATCATATAATTAATTAAATATGATAATTTCTCTATGTGGCACACGCCAAAAGACACAGACTCGAAGCAAGAGAGTAAACCCCTAGCTTAGATTGCATGTATTAAATGTTGTGTGTGTGCGTGAGGTGGTGGGGTTGGGTGATGGGGCATGGGGGTCGGGCGGTATCGGATCAGGTGCTGCTGGTGGGTGTGCAGTCAGGTGTGGTATTCCTAAGTAGCACACAGTAGCCACACACTTTCAAACACACACCAAAATGTGGACACAGCTTGGCCTTAGTGCCGTTCTCCACCAAGTTGGAGCAAAAGCTAGAAACACGTCATATCTGACCAGTGATGTTTGCATTTCAATCAACACATCAACGCTACAGTAACATCTCTGCCCTCACAAAAGGCAGTGAGTCTATGCGAGTGTTAGTGTGTGGGAGTGAGAGAGAGGAACGATATTGTACAGTGCATTTAGTAACTACCCTGTGCATCCTTTTTATCCATCTCCTCCACACAAAGTTGAATGTAACCCTCTGACACAGGGATGCTCAATGTTATCTCTACACTAATGATCAGAACTCTTCTAAACTGTGTTGATACCCCTGTATTGACACCCCTCCCCACAAATTCAATAACATACACCTCATGAGCAAGATAAACATTATTTCAAAAACTAACCAACAGCAGAGAACATTCTCTCTCTTCTTTACAACTTATGTTTCACTTCTACTGCACCTGCCTATGCTCTCGTTAGTTAGTTTACAAATGGAAAACCTCCCAGACATTTATGACCGACATCAGCATACTTAAAGTAAAAGAATGATTTTTCATCTATATATAATTTTGATGATCCAATGGCCTTTCTAAAGTGAATACTCTAGATACATACATACATACATACGGACGGACTAGTTTGTGTGTATTTGTGTTCTGTTAAATCAGAACACCTGTTATTTTACGACAGGCAGAACAATCTAACATTCTCTTATCTTATCTTTTTTGGAACTAATTTTGATTTAAAATGGAGGGGATCAAATATGTATTTATTGGTGGGGTTTATGTCTGTGGAGGAAATCTGACAAAGAAGACAGATAACATAGTTGAAGTGGAGATTTGTCTGTCCGTCTGTCTGTCTGTACGTGACACATACAGACAGACGAACGCACAGACAGATCTCCACTTCAACTCCTGTTTTTCCTCTGCCTTTGTTATTGTCCATTTTCCTCTCCCTCTGTCCTCTCGACTATATTTAGCTGCCCCTGTGCCCTGCCTGGTGGAGGGACTCACAGCATATATGGGCAGGACTAGGGCTAATGCTACCCAACAGGTGCTAGACCCCAAACAGAAGAACACACCCATCCTGTCGCCACATTTCCAAATTTCTCTCTCCCTCACTTGCTATTCACACACACACACACACACACACACACACACACACCATTACAAACTTCTAAAGAGACCTAAATTGGGTTGCCTGGGGCAGCAGAGGGTTGAGTTCTCCAAACAGCGCTCCGGAATGCAGGAGGTCAAAGGGTCAGCTTTGAACACGACCCTTCACCTGTGTGGAGCTGCTGAATGATGACCTGAACCATCAGAACATGTTTAGTGGGCTGGCTCCACTCTGTCCTGGCTCCCTCAACAACACACAGGCCTCAGACCACACCCCTGCTCTGCTTTGCTCTCCTCACACACATTTGGAATTCAGCTGACTTTATAAAACCAAGCTATTCTTAGCTCTTAATAGTAACAGGATAACCACATCATGTGCACACACATTTAAACCGCCAGCCCATCTATACCAGGTGTACAGCATCACACATTAACCCAAGCCAGGTATGGGTCACAAGCTTACAGCTCAGCAGTATCAAAGATGGTAGAGTGTCCAGGCTGGTTGTAACTACTCCATGATGTGCTTGCTGTGGTATGGCGGGGTCCCGGGGAGGGCTCCCATTAGTTTGCTGTGGCCTGTGAGCTCCAGGGACTGGTGGAGAGGGGAGCTGGTGGGCCGCTCCCCCCTGCATGGCTCCTCCTCTGTGGACTGGACAACGGTAGACACACTGGTCTCTGCGCGACTAGCTCGAAACAAACTCAACTGGCAACAGATGGAGGTGTGTTTTAAAAAAAAAAACATGCACAACATTTTCCCTCCCGCTCCCTCAATCTTTAATGTTAGATTAGTAATTATCTGTTGGATAACACTAATTACCTGTTTCATGAGGAAATAATCAAATATATAACACCCTAACCCTAAAATAACCCATAAATAAAGTAATCAAAAAGGCCTTATTCTATAACCTGTAATCCGAGACATACAGTGCTTTGCAAAAGTATTTGCCCCCTTACAGATACTTATTGTTTTTGCACAATTATCCCACTTAAATGTTTCAGATTATCAAACAAATCTTTATATCAGACAAAGATAACTTGAGTACATACAAAAAGCTGTTTTTAAATGATGATTTCATTTATTAAGGGAAAAAAGCTATCCAAACCAACCTGGCCCTATGTGAAAAAGTAATTGCCCCCCCTTGTTAAATCATGAATTAACTGATATTAACCAAATTTTTTGGGAAAGCTGAGTTCAATTTCACTAGCCACACCCAGGCCTGATTACTGCCAGAACTGTAAAATCAAGAAATCACTTAAATAGAGCCTGTCTGACAACATGAAGTAGGCTAAAAGATCTCAAAAAGCAACACATCATGCCCTGATCTGAAGAAATTCACGAACAGATGAGAAACAAAGTCATTGACATCTTTCAGTCTGGAAAGGGTTACAAAGCCATGTCTAAGAACAACATCTAAAGCGCCGCAGGCCTCACTTGCCTCAGTTAAGGTCAGTGTTCATGATTCAACAATAAGAAAGAGACTGGGCAAACATGGTATCCATGGGAGAGTTCCAAGGCGAACACCACTGCTGACCAAAAAGAACTCAAAGGCCCGTCTCACATTTGCCAAAAAACATCTTGATGATCCCCAAGACTTGGGAAAATATTTTGTGAACTGACGAGACAAAAGTGGAACTTTTTGGAAGTTGTGCGTCCAGTTACATCTGGCTTAAAACTAACACAGCATTTCAGGAAAAGAACATCATACCGACAGTCAAACATGGTGGTGGTAGTGTGATGGTCTGGGGCTGCTTTGCTGCTTCAGAACCTGGGCGACTTGCCGAAATTGATGGAACCATGAATTCTGCTCTCAACCAGAAAATCCTGAAGGAGAATGTCCGGCCATCAGTTCGTGACCAAGTTCGTGCTCAAGCGCGCTTGGGTCATGCAGCAGGACAATGATCCGAAGCACACCAGCAAGTCCACCTCTGAATGGCTCAAAAAACTCAAAATGAAGGTTTTGGAGTGGCCTAGTCAAAGTCCGGACTTAAATCCGATTGAGATGCTGTGGCATGACCTTAAACAGGCCGTTCATGCTCGAAAACCCTCCAATGTGGCTGAATTAAAACAATTCTGCAAAGAAGAGTGGGCCAAAATTCCTCCACAGCGATGTGAAAGACTCATTGCCAGTTATCGCAAATGCTTGATTGCAGTTGTTGCCGCCAAGGGTGGCACAACCAGTTATTAGGTTACTTTTTACTTTTTCACATAGGGCCAGGTTGGTTTGGATAGCTTTTTTCCCTTAATAAATGAAATATTCATTTAAAAGCAGCTTTTTGTATTTACTCAGGTTATCTTTGTCTGATATAAAAACTTGTTTGATAATCTGAAACATTATGATGATGATGATGATGAATCTGAAACATTTACGTGTGACAAATGTGCAAAACAATAAGTATCTGTAAGAGGGCAAATACTTTTGCACAGCACTGTACATGAAAGCTCTTGGCTCACTCTGTTAAATCAGCCTGCTTTATCTTTGAGGTAGTTTCACAGCCACCCACCTGGGCCTGCAGATAGCGGGTGGATTTCAGCTCCAGCCCTTCATAGGAGCCAGCACACACACAGGGACGGCAACAGAACACCTTCTGGAAGCCCGCCCTAAACCTGACAAATACAGCAATGGAGAATAAGAGAGAATGATGGAACGACGGGCAGACCAATCCTCTAGCCTACAAAATGGCACTCTGGCCAATAAGAAGCCAGCCTGCCATCCGACCGACCTATCATTGAGGCAGCAGTAGATGATGGGGTTGTACATGGTGGAGCTCATGGCCAGCCACATGATGGCCAGGTAGACCTGCTGGATGTAGCGCTGCTCAAACAGCTCGGGGAGAAACTGGTGCAGCAGGAAGTAGACGTGGAAGGGCAGCCAGCACACGGCGAAGGTACACACCACCACGATCATCATCTTTACCACCTGAGGGAGACAGGTTTGGATCCAGGCAGGATGGTTGGCTAGTTATACCCTAAAATGCCCTGCTAACGTTCTCTCTCTTTCTCTCCTACTGTATGCTACCCACTCACAGACCATTCACTCTTTTTTTAGATCAGTTTTATCTAGATGGTTATTTTACTCTTTTGTTCCAACTACGTAGAAGGCATCCTTGGTTTTCCTGACAACCATTTCCCATATTAACATGAGATTTTATAAGCTCTTAAAAACGAAGTTCCAAACTGAAATGGTTACAAATCCTTAAATGAATGGAAATCCTAACTGTTTCAACACACTATTTGCTTTGTATCGATTCGATAGATTTTACTATGATATATGAAATGTATCCTTTATTTTATTATTTGTGTTATTTCTGTAATTATCCAAGGCCGTTGTAGGGTTGCAGTCTATATAAACAGAAATGACAAATTATTTCAATAGTCTGACATGGTTCATGCAAACCTGGAATATAACAAAGTCCTCTTAATGGGGTGGGGTGCATTCTGATATCCATGAGTAAATAACAGAAACAACATTGCGGTGCTAAATATTAATCGGGTATTTTCTTCTTTTTAAGCTTGGTAATGCCATTAAAATGCCTTTTTTATTTGTTATGCACATAATTATGCTGTGTAGTTGGTTAATACATTGTATATCACAGATATATACAGCCACGATAACGAAGAAGTAAAAAAAAATTGTGTGTGTGTGCGTGCGTTTACATGCTACCTTGCGTTTGGCAATGAGCTGCTCTCTGTAGCGGTTGGAGGAATCCCCTGGGATCTCACTAGCCCACAGGGTCACACCCACCACGAGGTAGGCACATCCCATAATACACAGGGGCAGGATGTAGATCAGTAACACCACACAGACATAGTACCTAGCCCAGACAGAGACAGGTGGAGGAAAGAGAGAGACAAACACAAACCTACTTCACCAGGATTATGGAGTCAAAGGGTAGACCACTGGCGACACAGATTATCCCCTACAATCGCTTTCTCTCTCTCTCACACACACAATTTATTCAAACACTTTCCCTGGCTCTCATTCATTTTATGGTTTAAAACTCTCACTTGAAATTCTTTCTCAATCACCTGCACACACACACAAACGGACTTCCACAAAAGCCCCTAAGACAGACTGTCTTGTCTCGTGTAGCTATCCCTCTAAGATCCTTTGATTTCACCATAAGCCTCAATAGAACAATTTCTAATCTGTCTCCAACTAGTATGGCTCTAAATCAAACACACACAACCTCACAACTTGCCCCTGAAAATCCCTAGCTACACACACACTCAAATCCTCCTGGAATCTCTATTTGTCACGGCAGAGGGAATCTGGTCCTGAGGATCAACAGAACTCACTGAAAGATGCCTGAAATCAATCATCAGGCCGACTGAGGAGGAAGGAGCACGGGAGGACGGCCTAAAAGAAGGACACGACCGTGTGTCAGTCAAGTCTGGGCTTCTGCTGCAGCTCTTTATCAGGCACCCAACCAGACCACCTAAGGACGACAGAGCAGGAGTCTTCTCCATTGGCCAAGCTGCTCACTAGATTTTCTCTGACTTACATTTGGGCAGTGAAATTGACAGAGAGGCCAGAACCACATCGTATCTGTAACGCTTCGGTTCCAGCTTTCTCTACACGTTGGTTCGAAAGCCTGAGGAAGATTGAAGTCCGCATGAAGGAGGTGAATACTATACCGTGAGCTCCAAATGCAGACTAAAACTTGTATGAAAATAGCCATGCACAAGCCAGGAAAAGGGTGTGTCTTGAACTGGGGAGGGTTTCGCCCATAGAGATATCTATCTTTCGCAAAATAGTGAGTGACCTTTAGAAGCGCCAATCAAACAAAGCATTAAACAATTTAAGCTAATTTCCCAGAATAACTGGAAGTTCACTAGACAAAATAGTGGCACAAATTAAGTCCTTTACATGCTCCCTTGATTCCATTACTACATCGTTATTCAGGGAGGTTTTTTAACAGCCGCAGCTAATGCGCTGGAAATTACATTGCTCATCACAAACAGGTATCTTTCCTGAGCCTTTAAAAACTGCATGAATTAAGACACTACTTGAGAAACCTAAACTAGAGAGCAGTGTACTAAATAACTTAAGAACGATTTCAAATATTTCTTTTCTGAGTAAAATACTAGAAAATGCAGATTTTGAAAATCTTAATAACAATAACAAGGAAACAGCACCCTTGAAATATTTTTGTCAGGTGTTTGTACCGGGACATAGTACAGAGACTGCTCTACTGAAATTAGTTCATGACCTAAGACCGAACAGACTCAAAAAACGTTTCCATTCTTATTCTTTTAGACACAAGTGCTGCTTTTCATACATTAGACATACCATGCAATACCACAGCATCCGCTGGCAAACTGGTGTCACTGGTGACATTGTTTTAACCTGGTTCAAGACATACCTAACAGGGAGAACATTCTCTGTCACATTAGGAGAACATATGTCAAGTTAAGAGAGATCACCTGTGGGGTACCAGAAAGATCAATCCTTGGGACAATTCTTTTCTCGATATACATGGGACACATCATTAGGGAAACAAGGCATCAAATGGCACAGTTATGCAGATGACACTCAACTTTACATATCTGTAAAATGCAAATCCCCAAGGTGAATTACAAGAGGAGTGAAGAAGCATCTTTTAGTTTTGATGCCCCAAAACTCTGAAATTCAACTTGGTTTATTTTTATTCTCTGTTATGTAAAGAGCATTGACCTGCACATGTATGTAATTTTCTTTACAAATAAAGTTTATTATTATATTATAATGAATATAATTACTTTCCCTTTCATGTGTCTTCATTTCAAGAATCTGCATAAACATGTGCCTCTTGGTGAGACTCACATCTGCCTAAAGTTCAGCGTAGAATACTCCGGCCAGTCGATGTAGCAGACGGTGCGTCCAGGCAGCTCCGTGATGGAGGAATAGTAGTACTGGGAGAAGGCCAGGAGTAACGCCAGCAACCAGATCACAGCAACCACCACGCGGGTCTCTGTGGAGGAGAGTCGCTGCTGCAGGGGATGAATGATGGCCATGTACCTGGGAACACACAAACACACACACTGATGAATAGACCTCAAAGATGCACCTGAAGAAAGGGGATTTTGTAATTCTGTAGTAGATAGTGTTTGAATTCAATATTCTGACAGAGAAACAGATTTCCTCAAATATTGCACACTCACACACGGCTTGCCCTCACACACAAAGTTGGAGACAGGAGACATGATGACTTCTGATTCCATTTGTCCAGTTTAATGGCCACTTTCACGCTCGGTGCATGTGTGACATGAAGTTGATAGTTGAAGTTATGGATGGTCTGACTGTGTATATGCTGTCCTGTTCACAATCCAATAGGTTTTATGTTCTTTTTCTGAAACAGTTCTAATATGTTTTGATGTTATTTTTCAAACCTTCTCTCCTCCTTAATGAGCATGCTAAACCCAGACTATGTTTATTTATTTCTGTCTATTTATTTTTGACTAATCCTTTAGTTCAGTAGACTTTGGTCATGGACGAAGATTAGAGAGTGGATTTGAGATGTTGCAATGCTGTTGTGTTACCAGCTTACATTTCTAACCATGACTGGTCACTCTTCACTTTTTCAAACAAGACCCACAGAGACACAACCTGTGGCCACACCAAAGCTTGAACATGCACACAAAACACACACGTTGACTACCACACACACAGTCCCTCACCTGTCGATTGCTATGGCAGTCATGGAGTAAATGCTGGAAAAAACTGCAGCGATGGGGAAGAAGTTATGGAAGCGGCAATAGACCAGCCCAAAGTACCAGTCATTGTGAACTGCATAGGCAAAGTTGATCACAGTGTTGAAGGCCGACATGGAGGCCTCAGCAAAAGCCAGGTTGACCTGAAAAAAATATGATTTATAATTATGTAATTATACATAACACAGTATTAGAACAGATCTGACGCTCCGAACATATACCCCGTTTGCTTTAGCACACATTATCAGCATAACATGGACAGACAGGGTAAACATCTAACAACACTGAAAAAAATAAATTGTGTAATTTACTTGATAAAATCCTCGTAACAATTTGCACTAGTACTTTTCAAGTAATTTTTACTGCTGTAATATCAAGTACAACTCACTTGCCAGAATCAAGTAAAATACAATGTGCCCAATTGTTCACTGAAAAAAAAAACAGGGTTTGCTGATCTTGCTCTGATCATAATAAATATTAAGTGCATTCTTTTCATACACATTCGGAACCAAACTATTCTTTAATAGATGCCTTTTTTATTATTTCCTTTTATAAAAAGCAAATTTACCAGGAAGTAATTAGTGACGGTCCTCATGCGTTTGTGTGCCAAAATGATCCAAATGACCACCACGTTCCCGACCACGGACACAACAACAATGGAGCAATAGGCAATTGCCCACAGCGCGACCTGCCAAGACGGCTGAACGAACTGGTTGTAGCCATCCGTGTCGTTAGTAGAGCCAGTAATCTCGTTAATAGCGAGGAAACCAGTAATATTAGTAAGAAGTGATTCCATCCTGGTGCTCCAAAATAACTTCTTGTAGCTAAGTTAAAATATAAAAACCTATATGGGTACTTGAAGAAAAAGGAATATATTCAAAAATGAATATTGACTTTCCAAATAGCTGTTGCTTTTATCAGGTACTTGACTCCTTTATTAAGACGGTGTTGCTGTGCTTTCAGTGAAAGCACACGGCTTCGCATCTGTGCGCTCACTGCGCTCTCAGTAGTGTGAAGACAGCGACATTAGTCACATTAGGGTGTGATGTGATCAAACATGCTGCCTTCAAAATAAGAGCTCACAATTGAGTTCAATCTAGGACCACCAAAATAGAAATGAACAATTTTTTTTATACATTTTGCTGAACGATGTTACACATTCAACATGTAGTGTAATAATCTTTTTAAAAGACCAATGTAGGAACCCCTTCAAGCATTCCAAAAAGTACAAGATGCAAGTGGATATTGTCACGGTCTGGACTCAGGGACCTTATTTGTTTGGTGTTTGCCCCTGTTCCCAAGTAGTCTCGATTAGGTTTCCTTGTTCATTGGTTGATTGAACGCTGATTATTGTGTTTTCCTTGTCTGTTTGTTGTTTGTCTGTCTTGTGCCTTTCAAGCCTGCTATTGTTAAACCTACCCCCATATACCTGAGTTTGGGTCTAATACTCTTTGCCTGCTTTGTGACAGAATTAATGGACCAACCCAGCAGGTGGGAGCCGATTGGTGGAGCGTTATGGTGAGAGGGGAGAGTGCCGGAACTTCCTTTGGCTTTGCTGCTGGGAGTTCAAACTCTTTCCCATCTCCTTCCATTCTGAGTGTTCCAAAGTGGATTATATTATTATGTGGCTGATTGGGCAAGCTCTTAACTGGGCGGTTCCCATTAGCGTATTCAAACCCGACCCGAGCCCGACGGGATCTGTCGTTTAGGCTACTTGGCTCTGAATAACATTTTTACGTGACCGTCTCTCTCAGATTCACTCAATCTCAGGCAGAAAATAACTATGTTTCCTCTCCTCTCTGTGCTGTTTTTCCTGCTGACAACTGCATTCAACTATATGGGACATGCAGACACACAGGACAAAAAAAAAAACAGAACTGAGAAAAGGTTTCTACGAATTATAATTCATCTACTTTTCAAGAAGTGCCGAGAATAGTTTTTTGGTTATTTGAAAGCTTCTAGACCAATTACAGTTGAAATCCCTTGTTCTTGTGATTAAAGTGATCTAAAACACTTCATGATCAGTTTGAATTTTGGTGACACTAAATCGAGCTCAAAGGCGAACTCTCTTATTTTGAAGGCAGAACAGAGTTTGGCCATTTCGTATGTGACTAATGTCGCTGTCTTCATGCTACTGCTGCTCTTAGCGCTGCGCGATGCAATGCCAAACATTTGCATCATTAACTTTAGTCTGTATCATTGACAGAGGCGCGCACTGTTCACAAGACCGGCAAGCACACTTGTTGGAGCTCAGTCCGTTATCTTTACTTGGAGAATCTCAAATCGATTTGTGGTCAATTTGTACTTTATTCAATTGACATAAAAAATGTAGGTAATGCCTGATTGATTATTTTGGTCATTTGGAACGTTGATCTTTTGTCAGACTGGGAACTAATCGTTTTCAACTCCATTTACGCTCTTTTATTACTTGTACTTATTCTTATTATTTTATTTTTTTTATTACACAATTCAAATTATGGTAGTCCTAATAGTAGACCTTGTTGCTTGTCATTTTGGACAAATGTCTGCATTTTCAGTTTAATTAATACAATACATTTTCTGTAAAATATTTGACATGTTTTGACAATATTTAACAACGAACGAACTAAAGCTTTTCCCTACCGCAATATTACGCAAACTATAAGAAAATAAGCGCTGAAAATTAAAGCGGTCCATTTATTTATTATAGTTGAACAGTCATTGTGCTAACTATGTGACATTTACCTAACTATACTAATAACTCATTATTGGGCGTAGCCTACAATCATAACATTGATATCGGTCATCTGGGGTAAAACTTGGAATAAATCTTATGTCCGAAAAAGTTGAACCATCCCTTTAAAGTCCTAGTCCTGAGGGCCACCGACTTTGCACCTTGGCAAGTGTGTGTGTGTGTGTGGGTGTGTGTGTGTGTGTGTTTGTTTGCCTGTAATGTTTGTGGTAGTGGGGATTGGGCTGGGAGGTGTAACACTTTGAGAAGGACATTGATTTTGCTATTCTGCCATCCTCACTGCCACACTGAATAAACTTTTTCAAACCATCTCCAATTAATCTACCTATCACACAGGGATTTTGCAAAAATGCACTCACCTCTGTGAAGTGCCAGGCTTTAGGGCAGCCATGACATTAACATAGCTCTGTTAGAATGTAATCTAATAAAGAAGGAACGGTAGGCAAAGGGTGCAAAGGAGAGCTTGTTTTACTTATGTCCCGATTTCTTCATTTGAAGAAATAGTCTGGAGCCATTTTTATTTGAAGAAAAACTAGCAGCGATTGAGATTTAGATGACAGCTTGGACAGGGTTACGCATTTAAAGCGGAAACAACAATAAAAACTGTGTGTTGGGTTTAAGAAAATCATTCAACAATTCTAAAAAGTGCTCCTTTTGGATTATGGCATAATGATATTGTGCATCCTGTGTTTTTTCTTTTTCAACATCTAGACAGTGCAGCTTCTCCTGTTAGATATGATAAACGTTTTTTGATTCTTTCATCTCACTAATTATCTTACTTTGTTCTGTAGGCCCAGTCTTTTTTGAAGAATATTTAGCTTCTGTTTTTGTGAAACATGAAAATGTGGTTAGCAACATTTTAGCATTATTTTATGAATGAATAATAGCTCCATGAGCGCAGTGTTAGGACTAGTTGGACAAAGTCTTACATCTCTATTTAGTTTATCACCATCCCAGAATGTGCATGCAGGATCAAGGTCATTTGAATCTAAATGAGGTAACAGACACAGGAGTTTTGATTCTGATCCCTTGACAGTGGTATCTTGTGCACACAAATACAGACGATAATAATGGACAGATATTTATACGGACACCTCCAGTTAAATTTCAGGAGCTGGTTTTCTTCTCTGCCATCACGAGTCTGTTGAAGCATATAGAGAGGATCTACTGGAGAGCACCTTGATCTGCTGTGTGTATTGCTGCTGAGTTGGAGAAATCCTAAGGAGCTGTCAATCTATGAAAGGAAAACGTAAGTTGAAGGGGGGAGGATAAAGAGGAAGTGCCTCTATGGGTCAAAGCCAGGTTGTCTGGTTGACTAGGAGCCACGAGTGAAAATGCAATCCATCTTTTTTTCTCTCTCTCTTTCTTTTTAATCTGGATTACAAAAAAAAGGAAAATCAGGATTCCGCAATCAGAAAGGTTTTTAGGAGGTTCACTTTAGCACTGGCCCTCATTAAACTTTGTGACCACAATTCCGATAAAACAAAATTAAAGGCCAAAGTTATTATTGTAGATTCATACACAAAGGCCTATGATGCTGCTCCCCATGCTAAACATATTACACTTCCCCATGAACAGATCTGTTGTGCAAGAGAAATGGACTGTCTGGTGGGTTGTGTGGTGTGTGTGTGTGTGTGTGTGTGTGTGTGTGTGTGTGTGTGTGTGTGTGTGTGTGTGTGTGTGTGTGTGTGTGTGTGTGTGTGTGTGTGTGTGTGTGTGTGTGTGTGTGTGTGTGTGTGTGTGTGTGTATGTGTGTGTCGGTTTGTGCCCTCATTAACACTCATTTTCTTCTCTCCTCCACAGGAGGCTGCAGTACTTCCACATAGTTTCCTGTGTGGGGAGGCGGTTCCATCCCCAAAGGTCAAATGGCTGTGTGCTGTGAAAGCTGCAGCCACACATGCGCTCCTGTGAGACCTGCTGTGGAGACCTCGTCATGCCCCACTGTAAGCAGGGATCCTGGGGGGATCACATCAGCCAGGGCAGGGCTGTTGTGGTGCTCTGGTGGGAGAGGGGGGTTCTAGGTGGTCAGGTCTGTTGGAACACCTGGATGGGAGGTCTGTCTGTCAGTCGACCCATCTGTCGCCATCTGTCTGCCAAATATGGAAATCACTGCCGCCCAGATCCGGCTTATTATTGCCTTGGAGTTGTCATCCTTTTTGAACCGACCACCTGTAATTCCAGTCTGTAGTCTAATCTAATCTAATTTCCTGTAGGGGCAGAAATTAAATTTTTATTTGCTACAAAAATCAGTATCTGCAGAGGGCTCATCACAATTTATGATTGTCTTTCAAAACATAACAGGAGTTAATGAAAGTTGGGGATTGACTTGTTGATTGAATATATAGTATACGACATATGAAATTGCAGTGAATCACTTAATGTGTTGTTGAGTGAAGCCACCAAGGAAAAAAACGTCACTATCAGGCACTCATGGCCAATCAAGTAATAAAGCTTTTTGACCTATTTCATTTCAGTATCAGTCAGTGTGGCTCTGCTTTTAATTAACCAATCGTTTCGTGTTCATGCAATGAACTATGTGATCAATATCTATAAAGAGGGGTATGAATGTCAATAGAACACCATTTCATGCATTTTGTTTTCCAAATTTAGAATGGCCATCAAACAAACAAATGTTCAGGGAATACAAAATCTAAGATCTTAGGAAACAATATGCTTTTCCTGCATTCCCACATACACTGACGCACACACATGCAAATACACATCTACATATTGTAAAAGCTTTGTAAAAATCAAATTACCTTTCAAATGGAATCAAAATAAGACAGAGGTACAATGTTAAGGACACAAAGGGTACAGGAGCATCTCCTCCACACAGCTAGACCGGTGGCCGCTGGTTTGGAGCCGTATTTAGCCAGCTGCCAGGCTGTTTTCCTAGACAAGCCTGAGATCCAGGGGCGCTCACTGCCACTTTGTTGAAATCCCCAAGGATTCCAGATACTAAGAGCTTGTACTGACATCTACTGTGAGGTGGTTGATAGCTACTGACAGCGAGGGGCTGGAATCTAAGCAGCAGTGTACTAGAAAATGTTTTGTCCATTTTCTAATTAAATAAACTGCCTACTTCTACAACTAAGCCTTATCCTAAGCTGTCATACAGAAAAAACACCCTTTTTGTTCAAGTACTGTACAAATAGACCTTGGAGAGACACATAGTATTATATATGCAGTATTTCTTGTTCTGCAATGGCTACTCGTTAGACAGACCTCTCTTTATGTGACTGTTTCAGTCTGAAGTGACTTGTCTGACTACGACTCAGGATGTTCTGGCTGATTGTCCTGACTCTTGGGCTGCCTGACGGAGTCTTTCATTTCCTCCATAGAGCTCTAGGCTAGGTCATGATAACCAGGTCAGCCCTCTGCCCAGAGAGGAAACATGGGGATCCTAACTGGGCCAGTACTCAATAACCGCTCCACAGGCTCGGGCAGGCTTTCCACACACTCATATTGACCATTGCAGGCTTTCGAGATGTCTCTCTATCACACACACACACACACACACACACACACACACACACACACACACACACACACACACACACACACACACACACGTAATAAATTCAAGCAAATACACCAATACACTCTCACACTCTCTCTCTCTCTCTTACAACCCCCCCCCCCCCACACACACACACACACTCAAACTCAGATTCAGTCCAATCTCTCCCAGGTTCCCAGTGGGTTGCAGTTTGTTCCATCCAGGGAGTTGTTGCAAGCAGTGCATTAGAACTTTATTTGGAACATCCATAGCTTTATTTATTCCTAAAAAGCTCACCCCCCTCTTCCATAGCAGGTAAGACATTTTAACCTGTGTAATACTTGCTAATGAGACTTCCACTTTGTTTGGTGGAAGTCAAAGGGAACATGTTGTTTTTAGAACAGGGTTACTGAGATAGTGCTGCTGTAACCAGGATCTGACAGTTTGGACTGGCTTGATTTGGCTTTTGTAGAAGTGAAGTGTTTACAATAACTGAATAGCAAAAACGCTACACATAGGACCTCGTATTCAGTGAAAACTGACAAAATAGTCACTTAAACACACAAGTATGTTCAGTATGTGGGTGGGTGTTTGTGCTTGTATATATACATGTATGTGTGTATATACATATGTAATCATACATTAACAAGTATATGTTAGCAAACAAATATGTATACATGTATAGTATAAGTGAGCCAGGTCCAGACCATTACTCATTTAAATCCTATGGCTGTATAAGGTTGAACACCCAGCTTTAGACTCACACTAGAGCCAGCCAAGCATTGTCTTTTAGAAATGTCAAAGTATCTAAAAACAATTGGACACTTTTATGCCATCAGCTACAAGATATAATACAGTAGCACCACATTCTTATAGAGCATATGAATTAGGGACTATATTAGAACTTCAGGATGATGTAACTGGTTAGATTTGCTTTGTCTTAGTCCTCAAAGCAGAATCACAAAGTTGATGATCCATGCCGCACTTCTTTTGTCTAAGGGTTAATTTTGATAGGTTTAATGTCAAATGAAAATGTCATTCTGGCCATCACCATTCAATATTTTGAATGTGCCATAACTGCACATTGGGGCAAACAGTGTTTTCTTAACCTAAGATTGAATTGATGTTACCCCAATATTTCTGTCATGATGCATACATCTCTCTTTCTGTGTATGTGAGTGTGAGTGTGAGTGTGTGAGTGTGGGGGGGGGAGAGAGAGAGAGAGAGAGTGTGTGTGTGTGTGTGTGTGTGTGTGTGTGTGTGTGTGTGTGTGTGTCCTTGTACATTGCGTGCTGTTGCCCTTCACACTGAGTGATCAGGGTTTAGGGACAGCATGGTCATCAGAGCTGACAGCTGTATTGATCAGGCTTGAAAAACATCTGTGAGTGATATCAAGGCAGCCACTGCCCACCAACAACCAACCAAGCAATGCAAAGACAAGAAAATGCGTGCTGTTCTTGTCAATTCCAATAGTAATACTACAATGCAGAAATTAAGTTATACTTTAGACCCCTTCTTGGGGGTTTCAATTGAAAAAGATGGCCCATCGATCAAAGATTTTGCCACGAGTAAGTGGTCGATGTGGTTGAACCCGTGGTGAGAGTAGGGGTATACTTTAAATTACTAACGATTTTTAGAGACCCAGCTCTGACCATTGATCCTGTGGAAGGTCCAATAGTTATGCTAATTGACTGGGCCAGGGTGAGTCTATAGTCAGAGGATCACATATAGAAGGCACCTCCATAAGCGTGTTCTCGCGGCCCTCACTGACTGAAGAGCGTCACCGGCCCGACATCGACTTTTCCTCTGGTCATCCTTCGATCGCCTGTCCCACCGGATGCACATGCAGTGCCATGTGTCCGGAGCCTGTCTGCGTAACAAGGATGGCAGCAGTATGGAGCCCAGAGGATTCCAAACACAGACTTCCTGTCTCTGGAGGACCCCCTGCTCACGTGACTCTCAAGGCCTGTCCTCACCTAAGCTAACACACAGGAAACTTACTTAACACACAGGAAACTTACTGTCCTCACCTAAGCTAACACACAGGAAACTTACTTAACACACAGGAAACTTACTGTTCTCACCTTAGCAAACACACAGGGAAACTTCCTGTTCTCACCTTAGCAAACACACAGGGAAACGTCCTGTTCTCACCTAGCAAACACACAGGGAAACTTCCTGTTCTCACCTTAGCTAACACACAGGGAAACTTCATGTTCCCACCTAGAAAACACACAGGGAAACCTCCTTTTTCACCTTAGCAAACACACAGGGAAACTTTCTTAACACACAGGAACCTTCATGTTCTTACCTTAGCAAACACACAGGGAAACCTCCTTTCTCACCTTAGCTCACACACAGGGAAACTTACTTTCTCACCTTAGCAAACACACAGGGAAATTACTTTCTCACCTTAGCTAACACACAGGGAAACTTACTTTTCTCACCTTAGCTAACCCACAGGGAAACTTACTTTTCTCACCTTAGCTAACACACAGGGAAACTTACTTTTCTCACCTTAGCTAACACAAAGGGAAACTTCCTGGCAAACGTGGACGGGCAATTTTTTTGAACAATTATTGCCAGCTATGACATTTCATGCTAAACATGTTCTTGACAGTTTAACATTCTTACTAACATTATCCTATCCCAGTCTCATCGCAGCCATCCTTGTTAAGAGAAAGGCAGACTATCTATACTTCCTAAAACGTTGCCATGTGTATAATTAGCTCACCTTGGGCTGACTTCGATAATTATGGGTCATTATGGTTAATTCTGAATGAATAGCGAAGCTAAGATCAGTTCGGCTCTGAGATGCAAAACTTTGACTAGAGGCTGCTAAAATCAGGCTCGAGGTTCAGAAGAAGACATTTTCTGGGTGTCAGCATGCGTTAAAGCAGAACTGTTTCAACGAGGTTGACAAAATAAAGCTGTCTGTCCGGTGATGGAGACATCATCCCCCACTCTCTCTCTCTTCCACGCCTCTCTTTCTCTCCTCGCCCAGTTTTAAACCTTGTTCATTTCTTCCTCTGTTCCCCTCTTTCTACCCAGGATGGACTATGAAGGGAATGCAGGTAGAAGTAGGAGTCACCGACGCTATGAGGAAGATGATGGTGAGTTAGCATGGTAATCCCAGCAGACGACATGAGAATCAGTGCCTTAAGTTGTCAGACGGTAACGCCCCCTGTGGTTTGGTGGAGTCATTGGACTTCAGGGCTATGTGTCCAGCCCCAGTAAACATCCTCAGATGCCTCACAAGGTCCAGTAGAAAGAAGGGACAGGGTTCATCACACGAGATGGACAAGAAGCAAAGCATTGTGATTGGTGTTCCCTATCTCTTCTTTCATCATCATTTAGTTATTTTCTTTCTCTCTCTCACTCTCTCTCTCTTTCAGATTCCCAGCCGATGTACATTGGCATGCCTGCAACCCATGGTGAAAGACGAAAACGCCGCCGCCACCGTTCACACACAAATGACGGTGAGCGTGAGCGACGGCACACACACCACGACCAACACACACCGCAGGAGCACTCGCACTATGACTACCATCACCGTGACAGAGAGGATCACTACGAGGAGGAGGAGCCGCAGCACAGCCACCACCAGCACCTTGACTCCACAGGTGAGTGACTCACACACACACACACACACACACACACACACACATACACACACACACTGGGACCAGCATATGATGGGCCCTGACCCATGCTGATGGATAGATGAGTTAGTTAGCAAATCAGTTGAAAATGATGAGCTGGATTGGTTTGGGGTAGGCTGGTGTCGGTGTGTGTGTGTGTGTGTGTGTGTGTGTGTGTGTGTGTGTGTGTGTGTGTGTGTGTGTGTGTGTGTGTGTGTGTGTGTGTGTGTGTGTGTGCGTGTGTGTGTGTGTGTGTGTGTGTGTGTGTGTGTGTGTGTGTGTGTGTGTGTGTGTGTGTGTGTGTGTGTGTGTGTGCGTGTGTGTGCTTGTGTGTGTGTGTGTGTGTGAGATGAGGCCTGGGGAAGGTGCTGGTGCATGCATGGGCTTGATGAAAGTTTCCCAGCATGCCACCAGTTCCCATGGGACCGTGCAGTCTGAAGTCTCTAAGCTGCTTAGAGCTGCTCTGGAACTCCTGCCCCAACAACAGGCTGTCAGCAAACACAATGTGTGTGTGACTTTGTTTGCTTGTGGTCAAATTGGGGGTACTTTGCTGCTATAATTCTACACTGGCATCAATTTAAATCCAATATGAGTGTTCATAGTACAGAATAGTCAATGTAGGGATTCCCAGAATATGTAGGGAGACAGGAATGTTCGACTGGAGAAATTAGTGATTCAGGGTAAAGTGAGGCTCAATGTACAAAGGATGGAGGGCACTTGAAGCAGCTCAGTGTGTGTGTGTGTGTGTGTGTGTGTGCGTGTGTGTGTGTGTGTGTGTGGGGGTGTGGGTGTGGGTGTGCGTGCGTGCGTGTGTGTGTGTGTGTGTCAGGGGGAGGAGAGTTCTTGAGAGGCCTACAGTGTGTCTCAACCCTTTTAAGCTTCTGGCCCTTTACCGCTTGGGCACTTTCTGTCGATTTCTGCCTGGGCTAAGAGACTAAAACTGGACTAAATCATTGCTCTGGATCCGAACCGAAGGATTATAGTGGTTTGGTGACAAAGGGAACCGCTCATGGCTAACTAAGAGAGCGGACAACGTTGACTGTGAGGCAGTGCTGTAGAAAGGTGATAGGACAGTGCCAGAGAAAAGAAACACAACACAGCAGCAAGTGGAGACAAAAGAGTGCCTGTCAGCTCCTCACAAACCAGGAAGCACTCTCTGATTGGCCAGAGTCTCCCTTGGATATCCGTCTTTGTCCGCTGTGATTGGAGTTTGGAGAGAGGATGCAGGACTCGGGGTCCTCTGGGACGTCCAGCATGGCGTCTAGGTGGACACTGCCTGGCTCTCAGACAGGTAAAGATGAAAAAGGAGAGACAGGTGTTTCTTCTATTTACACCTAGCAGTTAACACGCTTAGCGGGGCGGCTGTGGCTCAGCGGGTAGTGGGTCATCCACAGATCCAAGGGTTGGCGGTTCGATCCCTAGCTCCTCCTGTACATGTGTTGAAATGTCCTTGAGCAAGACACTGAACCCCGAGGTGCTCCAAATGTAGAGGCAAGCGCCTTGCGTGGCAGCTCTGCCACCATCGGTGTGTGTGTGAATGGGTGTGTGTGTGAGTGGGTGTGTGTGTGTGTGTGTGAATGGGTGTGTGTGTGAATGGGTGAATGAGAGGCAACGTTGTAAAGCGCTTTGTTCCATTCTGCTTGAAAAGCACTATCCTCACTTTTGGTTCTTTTGCTCTGCTGTGTACAAATCGATGTTTCCTATGGTGAAATGAAAAAGCAGAGATGGTCACTTCGGTTTGACAGAGTTAAGGTCTGATATCCCCATTAGAGATGTGGACTGTATTGTGCTTTTCAGTCAAACCCTTTAAGCAAGTCAGTCTATGGGGAAAGGCATTGATCTGCTGAGCTGTTAGAGCCAGTTGGCGTCATGCAGTGGTCAGCCGCTTAGCTTGTTTATGAATGGTTTAAACCAAGGGCAGTAGGTGAGTCTTTGCTTAACCCAGTAGCCCATACCTGAAAAATAGCATTACACACCATCTCCTCATTGCATGAGATTACGGTCTGGGCGCCCTGAGTGCTTCACAAACACTTGCTTAGTAACTGACCATATTCTTGTCCTCCTAACACCTAGCCTAATGT